>SJXQ01001570.1:184751-201245 GCA_006408695.1 Aepyceros melampus | reverse complement strand
GCAATTGTGGATGGTGTTTTTTGGAATTTTTTTCATTGTGTGTTTTTTTTTTGTTTGTTTTTTTTTGTTTTTTACAAATTTGACACCTGAGGTGAAGAAAATTGTTTTTTTTGTTGTTGTTGTCGTCGACTTCATAAAGTTCTCTTTTTTTCCCCTTTCTTCTTATTACAAAAGGAAAAGACACGGAATCACGAGAAGTGAGAGCATCTGCTCATGGCTGTGGTAAGGAGGCGGGGCCACAGGGTGTGGCATGGCCTGGTGGGGCGTGGCTTGCCACGGGCCCCGCCCCGCACGCAAGCGCTCAGGGCGAGCTGGCTGGGCTGATGGTGGGGCTGCTGGCGTCCGAGCGGCTGTAGTCGCTAAGCGAGCCGGTTCGCGAGCCCCCGCCGCGCCGCTGCAGCATCCCCGGGTGGAAGTTGGCGTGGCGGCGCGCGTGCTTGGTCAGGTGGTCGCTGCGCATGAAGCGCTTGTCGCAGATGGGGCAGCTGAACTTCTTTTCCCCAGTGTGTGTGCGGTAGTGCCGCGCCAGCTCGTCGGAGCGCGCGAACTTCTTGTTGCAGTCCTGCCAGCTGCAGGCGAAGGGGCGTTCTCCTGCGGGCGAGAGGGCTTAGGTCAGTCTCAGCGCACACCCTAGGCTGCCCCGCCCTCCCTGCGCCCCTTCCTTGGCGTCCCATCTCCGCCAACCTCCATGTGGGCGCCAGCACCCTCCTGTCCCGTCCCATCTGCTTCCATCCGACCCCTCCCGGGAGTAAATGACAGGATCCCAGGTACTGCGGCCCCCTCAAGTGCGTGCCACTCAGCAGCTTGTGTTGGGTCAGCTGTGCCTGAGCGGCGGGAAGCACAGGCTAGTCCCTGGGCTCTAAGAATGGGAGCTGGGATCGGGGAAGGCTCTGGGAGAGCTCGCAAGCCTGCAAGTTTGGCCACATCACCCTGACCCCAAAGATCACCCTAACCTCACGGAAGCCCTAACTCCAGAGCCTCGAATCCTGCAGTATCTGCATACAGTTTGCCGACCTCAGCACCAGCCATTCAGACCCTCTGCAATCTCCTCATCTGTATTATGAACAGGTCAGGACAGACAATTTTCTGGTACTAAGAGTCTGTTTATGGGCTTCCCAGGTGGTGCAGTGGTAAAAAGAGTCTGCCTGCCAATGCAGGAGATGCAAGAGATGCAGGTCAGATCCCTGGGTCAGGAGGATCACTTGAAGGAGGAAATGACAACCCACTCCAGTATTCTTGCCTGGAACATTCCATGGACAGAGGAGCCTGGTGGGCTACAGTCCATGAGGTTGCAAAGAGTTGGACATGGCTGAGCACGCAGGCACTGGCCAAGAGACTGACTGCAGTTCCAACTAGAGTCTGCTGCTGTTCCTCTCTGAGAAGTTCCAACCTGGCTAACAGTCAGCAGGAGACTGGGGGTGACACCCAAGAGAGGAAGGGGAGGACAGCTTAGAGCAAGAGGCAGCCCAGCCTTCACACAAGCAAACTCTGAACCACACACAAAATAGGCATTAGTTGCACAGGGAGAACCAGCAGGGAGTTCCTGCACCCTAGAGGGCAGCCTTTGGCACTGGTGGTGGCCACAGAGTTCCCCTTCCTGCTGCATTTCTCCCCTTCCCTCCCAGACTCTGGCCCTCAAGCTGAGAGCTGGTCTTTGAAGCCTGCCCATCAGGACCCAACGGAGGAAATCAACACTGCCCACCCCCAATGAGGCCATCAACCTTAAATACAAACAGACACCCAAAGATGGCCAGGCAGTCAAGGAAAACCAGTGGCACGAAAGGGCAAGGCCAAGAGCAACAAAACCACTGACTCCAGAGGAAAAAGAGTGAAGCCAGGAAACAGAAGAGAATATTAACCTAAAAATTCTGACTAGCACTCTCAAGATATTTCAGACAAAATTTTATGCGTAAACAGGATACCATAAAAAGGAAGTTCAGAGTACAGAGAATAAGTGTTTAAAAATTGAGAGTATTGTTGCCCAAACAAAAATCCCATAGGAAAACTAGAAACATACTCAAGGAAATATCCCAGGAAAATAGAAAAACAAACAAAAAAACAGAAACAGCTCTAGAAAATATGGGAATGTTGCAGTGTTCTCTGTCTCCTAGCAGTGCTGAAGCTAAGCGCTCTGTATGCTCTCCTTACTGACTTTGTTTTGGGTAGAAGGGTGTGTGGGCAGGGGGGTTCACAATCAAGCAGGCAAGCAAACCACTTCCCATCTGATAGTTACAAACAGCAGGAGGTCACATTCAGTCACAGGGAATTGATCCTGTGGGTGCAACATCTAACAGAAGACATTATTGAGTAAAAGAACAGAAAAAAATGGAGGAGAGGAAATTACCAAAGAAACAATAGAATAGGATCTCTCAGCTGATGCAAAGAGCCAACTCACTGGAAAAGACCCTGATGCTGGGAAAGACTGAGGGCAGGAGGAAAACGGGGCAACAGAGGATGAGATGGTTGGATGGTATCATCAACTCAACGGACATGAGTTTGAGCAAACTCCGGGAGATGGTGAAGGACAGGGAAGCCTACTGTGCTCCAGTTCATGGGGTTGTAAAGAGTTGGATACTAATGAGTGACTGAACAACCACAGCAATCTGTTACAGTAAGAAAAAGGAGATAGGAAACTAACATGGAAAGGGTTAGCATAGAGGTGGGCAGAGTAGTGAATAAAGGCTCCTGCCAAGAGTATTTGCAATGTTAGAACTCTAGAAGAGACTGCAGAACTTACTTGAGAGAAAGGGGAGAAGCAGGTCATTGGAGAGGGAAAGCGGCTGAGATAAACAGCAGCCATCTTATAAGCCTCACTAGATGACAGACCAACAGATCCTCCCAAGAGTACCTCTCACACACTAGCAAAAATAAGGAGAAAAGGAGAAGCCAGGGAAGTGAGTGAACAATGAAGGGTCATCTCCAGACAGGAGTGAGGGAAGAGACCTGATGGGGCACTGGAACTGTGGGCCAGGAATCACACAAGGAAGTTTACAAGAAAGGGAGTTCCACACACCAGAAAGTATAGTTAAGAGGCTAAATGAATTTCAGGATGCAGTATAGCAGAAACACAGAGTATTCTTTGGTTAAAAGAAAAAAGAGGCAATGAGAAACTCCAGGAAAAACAGAAGGCATACAAGAAAATTGTCTAAATTAGAAGGAAACTAAAATGCCAAACTAGGTGACTTCCCTGGTGGTCTAGTGGTTAAGACTCAGTGCTTCCACTGCAGGGGACACAGGTTTGATCCCTGGTCAGGGAACTAAAATCCCACATGACACATGGCAAAAACATTTATAACTTAAAAAAAAAAAAAAAGTTCAAATTCCATCCTAGCAGAATTGTTAGCACAGAGTTGTTATAAAGTACTTGGAATGGTCCAGCACAGGATATAGTGGTGTCCTTCACATGACCAGTGCGGAGCCTCAAGGTGAGGCTCGGCCCCTCTCTCCACTATGTACTGATTTAAGGCCTCAGACAAATGCCTCACTGCCCGCCATGGGGTAAAGAGTGGCCCCACCAAAAATATATCCAAGTCCTTACCCCTGGAAGATGGCAATGTGACCTTATTTGGGAAAAATGTCTTCCCAGATTTGATAAGGTACAGCTCATGGGAAGAAATCACAAAGACCAGAAGAGAAGGAAAAGGACTCCAGAGAATGATGGGCCCATAAGCCAAGGGACTCGGTATCTGGGGTGGCCACCAGACACTGGGGGAGAGAACTGACACTGCCGACACCTTGATTTCAGACTGCTGCCCTCCACAGTGAGAGAGCACACTTCTGTTGTGGGTGTTCAAGCCACCCAGCTTGTGGTAACTGGTTACAACAGCCACAGGAAATGAACACAGTGCCCCATCTTCATAGCGAGGTGGTGATTCTACAGGATTGCACTCTGGGCCTCACTTTGAAAACCTCTAGAGGGTGGGGCTCTGGAGACTGGCCCCAGGTGGCATGGTGGCTGAGCTGAGTGTATGTGTGTATGTGAAGGGTGTACCCAGAGTCGGGCGGGAGGCCAGCAGGCCCAGGTCGGGCGAGGTGGGGTCCATCCATGCACTAAGTAAAGCCGAGAGGAAACCAAGCTCAAGTTCTGCCCTGCCTCTTCCTAGGATCTAATCAGGACACAGGAGCGGTACTGTGAGCTACCACCGGAGGGCGCTCGGCCCAGCGCAGAAAGGACTCAGACCCCAGACCCCTGAAGGGAGTCCAGGTCTCCTGCAGCCTCCCTGCCCACCACCTCCAACTTCAGAAGCCAGGAGGGCGGCAGGTATGTGGGCCGAGGGGGCCACAGGACAGGATGACGAGAGACCTTGTGAAGAGAGGCAGGGTGACAGCAAAGGGACTGGATGCTCAGGGAGGAGAGAGGTAAACTGGAGGAGGGCCAGGGTCACAGTGACGGGCCTTGGAGAACCACGGACTGGGGTAGGGGCCTGCCACGCGAGAGGGGTGGGTACCCGCCAGTGAATGCGAGGCCCCAAGGAGCCAGGACTGAGGGACGAGGGTAACGGTGGAGGCAGGTTGAGGACCTGCGGGTGCTGATCCTTGGGGATGCAGTGTGGGGACGAGGTGGGGGGCCGGGCCTGGCGGTGTGCAGTTGCGGGGAACGCGGTCCGCAGCGAGCGGGTCGTGGGGGTGGGGTAGGAGCACGCAGGGCGGGGGTTACATAAATGTTCCCTGGCGCCCTGCGAGGCAGCCGAAAGCGGTTGCCTCATCTTATCAGGGAACAGGGCGTCCCACACTCTTGCCCAAGCCGCAGGCCTGGGCGGGGACAGCGTGTTCTTTCTGAGAAGCCACAAGAGGCCGGGCGGGAGCCCAGGGCTCTCCTCGCCCAACCCCCGCAACGGCGCCCCGCCCCGGGCCCGTCTTGCGCAGGTGCAGCCGCGCTCACTAGTGCGCATGCTCCGCTCGGGCGGGTCTGGAGACCGCCTCCCGTCTGCCCTCCGTCAAGGGCGTGTGCGCCCCGTGACCTCACTCGGCCCGTCCAGCCTCGGCCGAACTTGCCAGCCTCCACAGAGTGAGGGAGGTGCTGGCTCCAAGAGCAACTACTTCGTGGTTCTTTTCTGTGTGTGAGCCCCTGGTGGGCAGTCGAGGCAGTGGTGGTGCCCTGAGCCAGGACAGCGCCGCGCCTGCAGACCAGGGCCCCTTCTGGGCAGTGAGTGCTGGGCTCTACCGGCCCCAGCTTCAGGGAGGCTGGGGAAGGGAGAAGGGAGGAGAAGTCTGACCCGGGGCCCCGGGACAGAAAAGCAGGTGGTCCAGGGGTGCCCAGATCCACAAGAGCACACCTCGGTGAGCACACGGCATCCGTGCGGGTATGTGGAGGATGATGGGGGAGGGGCAAGGCTGGTCCAGTCAGAGGGAGGCAGAGGCAGAGGCCTCCACAGAGAAACAGCTGCTCCCAGGCTCCAGTTACTGGCTGCCAGCAAGCGGCCTGTCATTCATCAATAGATCGCTCCAGTCTGTGGTCTCCAGCATGTGTCCGCTTCCAGTTCCTAACCTCAAAACGGCCACGTTCTTCACTCCTGGGAGGCCTGCTTTCCCTCCCACTCCGGGCATCTCGGCAGATGGCTGACCACTGGGGCCGATCAATTGCCAGCATCCGAAGAAAGCCAGACCAGCAGCATCAGGGTCAACAGAAAGGCCTGTTCTCTGAGGGGGAAGCTGACTTCTATTTTCTTTAGGAGACCATTCGGCTCCTCTGCTGGTGACTTACAAACCCACATGGAGCTGACACTTGGATGCCTGTGTCCTGGGGAGTCGAGGCTGGAAGCTCTTACCCACCAATGTACAGGTGAGGGAGGTGAGGCCCAGGAGAGAGAACTGCCACCTGGTGGGATCCCCCTTGCTCTGGGACTCAGCAGGCAGAAGCAGTGATTTCTGCCTGGAAGCTGCCCCTGCAGAGGTCATCGCCTGCCCCTCTCCAGCACCTGCACTCCTGCTTATTTGTCTTGGCTGCATTTCACAGTAACTGTGAAGCTTTAGTGTGAGAACACACGTGTTCTGAGGAGATAGCCGGTTATCATGGGCGGAGTTCCTGGGAGCGTCCCTGGCTAGACAACCAGCCAGTGCTCATTTCTGCCGAAACTGCCTGGCTCTGCCTGGGGTGCTGCTCTCATTCAGCACTGCTGTGGTGCATGCATGGGCTCATCACACGCTTCTGTGCACTCTTGCACATGCCAGGGCTGGCAGGACATGAAGGGAGGTGGTACCTGGCTGGAAACTGCTACACACAGCCTAGGGGCTCGAGTTAAACAAGCAAATCTGCCTTCTGCAGACCCGTGTGTCTCCACGTTTGTACAGTGGGTGCAGGTGTATTTTTTAAAAAAATGTATTTGGCTGTGTTGGGTCTTAGCTGCAGCTCAAGGGCTTGGCATGTGGGATCTTAGTTCCCTGACCAGGAATCAAACCTGTGTCCCCTGCATTGGACAGTGGATTTTTTGGGGGGGGGTGGTCTCACAGGTATGTTTATTCAGGACCGAGGGCAACGGTACCGCGGCACATCAACATGGGGTCCCGCGTTCCTAGAGCACAGCCAGGCCGATGTCCCGTCTGCAGAAAGCTGGTTAATGATGACCATGAGCTGACGCGGGGCTGGAAGCTTTCAAGGCTTTACTTCTTTTATCAGCACTCCTGATTTTATAAATGATGTAGGCCATCAACCCGTTCCTACCCAAATCTCCTGGTAAACCTGGGTATAGTAGGGTTTCATGGGGATCCAAATTTTCTTAATAAGACTCTGAAGCATCTCGGCCAAGGACCAGAGGCTCGGGAAGCCCCAGCTCAGAACCGCAGACTCGGAAAGGTCTGGACAGTGGATTCTTAACCACTAGATTCCCCAGGAACTCCCGATGCAGGTGTATTTTTAAAGTAGGCATTCTGGGCTGTTGCTTTGCCTTGCTTTGTTTTGGAATAGGGTAACTTGGTCCTAAAATTCATGTAGAAAAATAGAAATAGCAAAAAAAATAAAAACCCTCTGCAAAATAATATTGAAGTGGGGGGAATGACTACCGCATCTACCATGCCGTTCGTTGCACAGGCTGCTGACTGGCAGTAGAACACAGCAGAAATGCCTGGACCAGATTCTAGGACCATGGAAATTATGGAGCAGAAAATGACATCTAAGGCAGGGTTCAAGGGATAGGGTCCAAAAATGTCTTACTCAGATAACTAAGTAACAATTACCTCTTGCTTCATGCCTTGGATAAACCCTTAAAGGGTCAAAGATTTAAATGGGAAAAGTAAAACCACAGATGTTTTAGGGGAAATCATGAGAGAACATTCTTTTAAATGCTAGAAGTTCTTTCTATGAATCAAAATCTAGATGCCATAAATGAAAAGACTGATAAATTTGACTACAAACGTATAAAACACATCTCCATAAACAAAGTTACAAGGAAAGGCAAAAAATAAGTAACAAAATGAGAAAAATGTATCTGCAGCTCTTGTTACAAAGGACTAGTTTCCAATACTGGAAGAGATGACAGAAATTAAAAGGAAAACATAACACCCAATAGAAAAATGGGGAGGGCACTAACTGACAGTTCATCAATAGGAGGTACAATGACTCCTGAATATCCAAAAAGATGCTCAATACTGCCCATCAGGAGACAGATACCAGTGAAACCCCTTCTTACCTATCAGGGTGGTGAGATGGTGGGAGCTGGCACGCCCACTCTTTATTGATGGAAGTACATACTGCCAGCAGCTCTGCAGAGGACAGCCTGGCAATGACTACTTAAATGACAGATCTGTGTATCCTTTGAACTCACAATGCAACTTGGGGGAACTATCCTGCAGACTATACCCGCACACCTACAAAATGGGATGTGAACTTGCTCACGCAGTGTGGCGCATGCCTCAAAACAACTCATGCTCTTCTAGGCTTTGTTACATACATTTAACAGACCCTCACCCACAGACTCCTATGAAGAAGGAGCTGAATGGGTTCTTTCTGAACTGAGATGGAAATCTTTGGGGGATGGCACTGAGTGAGAAAAGCGAGCTCCCAAGCAGGACACTCAGTCTGGAGGCCAAGTTTCACGTGCGTGCAGGTCTGCCTGGATCTCAGATGTTCCAGGTGGGCACCTGAGGATGCAGGACCAGCATTCTGTGGGGGCAGAGAGCTGGGCGCCTGGAGGGTAAGGACTCGGAGAACTTTCCTTGGAAAGGGACTTAAATGCCCTGGTTTTGAAACATACGGTGTGTTTACCTAAAAATTAAAAAGAAATCCGTAGCAAACTCAGAAATGGCAGCCACAATTCTACCTTTCTACAAGTTCCCAAGGCAGGACTGGGATTCCACCCAGACTCCACAGCCCGGCTGGATGGAGAACTCTCCCTGATAAACAGTGTGACAGACCTGGTATGGCTTAAAAGACAGCAGAGATGCATTCCAACAGCAGCAGACCCAGGGTTGTAATCATGCCTGGAGGCCCCCCAGGTTCCTGCCATGAAAGTTGCTCTGTCCACTCTCTCACAGCTGACCATTTAGCACCAGCCTGGGTGGATGGGGCAGACACCGGCTGCCACCCATCCTCCTCTTGCAACCCAGGAGAGTTCATCCCACTGCCAGGATGAAAACCCCAAGTTCAAGGCAGGAGAATGGGAGTCCTTTGCCAGGGCAGGAAAGAGGGAGGGGCTGGGTGTCCTGTGCAGGCTCCTGGGAAAGGTTTTCCTCCTGGACTAAAAAAGACAGGATGAGGGCAGAGCGTGTGCGGGATGGGGGAGCAGGAATGGCATGGAAAAGCCTCTGAGATGGGGGAGACTTTGGGGTGACAACAGAGCAGTAGCTGCACAGAAGTCCTCAGAGACTCCCACAGGGACCAGACTGCTCCTTGATACAGATGAGCCCTCGGCCAACCAGAGGCCCCACAACACCCACCAGGGCCCCAGGGAGAGGGCCCGGCCCAGGGGGCGGGGCACACCACCCCCTGCTCTCAGGCAGAGGCTATGCAAGCACTCTGGCCCTACTTCCTCTTCCTGTGTCCCCTCCCCCAGCCCTCAGGTTCCTCCTCCTGTGCCTCCTGGGTGGGCCTCGCAGGCAGGGAACCAGTCCCTAAGGTGCATGGGCATGGGTGCACCATTCAGGACCGCACCCACCCCAAGAGGCAGGTTGGGGGTCAGGATGAACCATCTGTAAGATGGAGCCTGAGGTCAAATGTCAGAATGGCCTCACACAACTCACAGGAGGGGATGGCATGTCAGAATTCCTCCCTCCCCACCAGGGACCAGGCTTGGCTATGGCCAGCTGCCCATGCTGACCTTGGCCACTAACATCCGGGGTGACAGCAGGAGAGGAACCCTGGAAGCCACTGCCCATCATCCAGACAGCCTGAGGAGCCACACCTGCCCCAGCGCGACCACCTTTCCCACAGAGCCACAAGGCTCCCCTTCGGCTCCTCAGGGTAGGGCCAACAGGACCCCCAACCCTGGGCAAGGGCGTCCCTGTTGGCACCCACCATGTGGAAGAAGCCAGGCAGCTCTCTTCCCTGAGAGGCTGGCCTGTCTGTCTGCAAGGCCTGAGCGCCCAGAAGCTGCACCCTCAAAACCTGAGCCTGGGCTATGCCTCCAGGCCTGCTGCCTACAGCCAGCCTATTCCAGCGACAAGAAGTAGGCCGTTTCCCTTAGAGAAAAACAGTCACGAGGCTTGAACAGAACAGAGCCAAACGGTGGACTTTTCAGAGCTGACTTCATAAAACAAGTAAATCAGAATAAAAGCATGTAAGCCATTTTACTATCACCTGAAAATGCTTTTGGTTTTTGAGGGAGCAGATGCAAAAAAAACAAACAAACAAAAATCCTGTCACTGACCTACTTCTGCTCCGACAGTTGGGAGGCTCAGAGGACCTACCCGAGATGCTCAGGAAGGAGCCCAGCTCACCAGACCCGCCAGGGTCTGGCCAGCCTTGGTCACATGGAGTAGTTACACCCGATTCTGTTTGCTGGAGCAGAAGCCACGGCAGGAATTCAGGGGCATTGCCCTGCCGCAAGCCTGGGTGCTAGTCAGCACATCAGGCTGCACACATGGAGGGGGAGGCCACTCGTTGCCCACCCCCCACTCTCCTGGCCTTCTCCCTCCCTGAAGATATACATGCTGTCTCTGGAGAAGTGCCCTCCTGGGAGCCTTTCAGATTCAGGGACAAAGGCTGGCCCTTCTCCGCACACCCCGCCTGGCCCTCTGCCTTTCTCTGGCCCATCCTGGAGCAGGTTTCCAAGGAACCTGGGCCAGGAGGAGAGCAGAAGCCACTCTGCGGCCCCCACTCCCAGCAGTGTCCTCAGAAGCCTTGGGCTGGGGTGCCCCCTTCCTCTATGGCTTGGCAAGGGACTGACGGTAAGGATGACCAGTGAAAGCTGCCCCTAGGTGGTGCTCCTTGAAGTCACCCCGCAAGGTCACCACAGCCAGGATTCATGTGTTGGGTGGGGTGGGTGGGTGTGCAGCCAGCCCAGCTATCTCTCTGATGCTCTCACAAACCACAGACAGGGGTCCACTCACACACTTCTGTCTCCGACTAACCAGGAACACAGACCCCCGAGCAGTCAAGCCCCACTGTCCTGTGCACGGGGGAGACACACATGCCCCAGAGCTGTCACTGCACGGAGGACCCACGGCTATCTGGGGTGACCTCATCCTGCCATCACTATGGTTTTCAGCTGCACTGCTTTCTACAGTCAGAATGCAACACAATGGTGATATACACACACATTTACACTTATCTACACGTGTGTGTGTGCTCAGCCGCTCAATCGTGTCTGACTCTTTGCCACTCTATGGACTGTAGCCAGCCAGGCTCCTCTGTCCATGAAATTCTCCAGGCTAGAATACTGGAGTGGGTTGCCATTTCCTCCTCCAGGGGATCTTTCTGACCCAGGGATCCAACCCAGGTCTTCTGCATTTCCTGTACTGCAGGCAGATTCTTAACCCACTGAATCACGGGGGATCAACAAACTTAACAGATATTTCAGACTTGGGCCTATCTCCGTGGAAGCCAGCACCCAGGCCTCTGCCGAGAGAGTAGTACTCACCAACACGCATGGGTGCACATGCCTGTGAAGGTCAGAAGGACTACACACCAGGCATTTCAGAAAGGTCTTTTTTCCTGCTTTTGCTAAGGGTTACAAAACACATTTGAAAATTTCTGTACCCAAGGTCCCCTTTCTAACAGCGAGAATAAAATACCAATGGTTCCTGCCAGCAGCCACTCCAGACAAGGGCTTGAGTCCATCTCTGTGTGTCACACACACACACTCAACTCCATCCCTGTACTTTTCCTGAAGGGGCAGGCTGGGTGAGGTGTGTCACCTCCCCCGCTCCCCCAAATGCTTCCAGAGCCCAGCCTGCTCCACACAGGGGATCTCCTCCAGGGGACGTAATGCCATGAGCAACTCATGTGAGCTGAACCCCAAGAACAGATGATTCCATCTGTTTTCTCTCTGTTCTGGTGGTCATGTCACTAACTGCCTCCAAAGGGAACCCACCAGTGTCTTCCCTGAGCTGAGGGG
The DNA here is from genome assembly GCA_006408695.1 of Aepyceros melampus. NCBI lineage: Eukaryota > Metazoa > Chordata > Mammalia > Artiodactyla > Bovidae > Aepyceros > Aepyceros melampus. Next base: position 189,756 of record SJXQ01001570.1, on the reverse strand, counting down.
AGCAGCTCTGTCAAGGCTCAGCCCTCTCCCTGCCGTCTCAGGAGAATCCTCCCGCCTTAGGAGCAGTGTGCCGTCAACAGCCTGTCTGGGAGTCTGTGATTGGTGGCACCCCAGCCCAGACACCCCAGGAATCACATTTCAGTCAGTTTCACTGGAGATCTCCTCAAGCACCCCAGAAAGGTGAGGACACCTGTTTAGGATCCACAAGTAAAGACCCAGCTTTATTCACTTGATAAAAATATTCTTCATGTAGGCTAATCAAAAGTAAAGTGGGACTGGGGCTTCCCTGGTAGTCCAGTGGTTAAGAGTCTGCCTGCCAATACAGGGGACACGTGTTCAATCCTGGGTCCAGGAAGATCCCACATGCTGTGGTGCAACTAAGCGCGTGAGTCACTACTGCTGAGCCCGTCTGCCTAGAGCCGGGCTCTACAACAAAAGAAACTTCCGCTTGCTGCAACTAGAGAAAACCCACTCGCAGCAATGAAGACCCAGTGCACCCCCTGAAAGTAAATAAAAAGTAAGTAAAGGGAACTCATATCCAAAATATATAAAGAATTTTAAAATCCCAACAATAAGCGAACACTTGATCGTATAATAATACCGATGAGAGACCCAAACTCAACTATCAAAGATACACAAATGGCAAATGCTATGTGAAAAGTGCTCAATATCATTTGTCATCAAGGAAACCAAAGGAAAACAAGAGGATGGCACCCTACACAAGTGTGTGTGTGTTCAGTTGTGTCCTACTCTTTGCAACCCCCATGGACTGTAGCCTCCAGGCTCTTCTGTCCATAGCGATTCTCCAGGCAAGAATACTGGAGTGGGTTGCCATGCCCTTCTCCAGGGGATCTTCCTGCATCTCTTATGTCTCCTGCATTGGCAGGTAGGTTCTTTACCACTAGCCCCACCTGGGAAGCCCATACACAAATGAGAGCAGCTAAAATCCAAAAAAACTGACCCTGCTGGTGGAGCAGCTGAAACTTGTTTGCTACTGGTGACAATGCAACGTGGGACAGTCATTTTACAAGATGGCTGGGAAGTTTCTTAAGAAGTTAAACACAGACTCACTAGACAAGACAGCAGTCCCATTCCTAGGCATTTGTCAAGGGAATTCACCATCAGCCAACACATGAGCTGTGTCCACACAGTGGAGCACAATTCAGTCACAAAACAGAAGGAACTACTGGTTAAGTGGATGCATCTGAAATGCAACTTGCTACAAAGAAGAAGCTAGACCCCTAAGTCTATACATTGTATGATTACTCATATGACATTCCGCCAAAGGCAAAACTCCAAGGACAGAAAATGTACCAGGGGTTGGAGGGCTGTGGCCGACCACAGAGCGGAATTTTTAGGGCAATGGAACTTTCTGCCTGGTACTGGGAGGGTGGCTACAGACTCTCTGCTTTGCCAAAACCTATAGACTGGACTTCAGCAAGAATGTACTGGAATGTTTGTAAATGTTTAGCCTGGAGAGAAGGCTGGAGATCCCAGGATGGGGGCTGGCTGGGACAATAGACACCAGCCATATTACAAACACATGACATGGTGTCTGGGTGGGTGGGGAGACAGGGACAAGGAAGGAGCCTGCACTTCAACAGAGCTCTAGTCTCTTAGAGGAGAATCCAGGGCAGACCATCCCAAAGTGCTTCACATGTGCTCCAGGGCTGAACAAACAGGTGGATGCAAGGCAGGGGGAGGGAGCCTGGGTCTTGCCGTCAGAGAGGCGACAGCTCTGGACCAGGGGAGGCAGTGAGTCCTTCCTGGGGGGTGGAGGAGGGATACCCCCAAATCGAGATGGTATGAACTCATGCTCAGTCCTGTGTTCACAGAGAGCTAAGTGAGTGAAGACTGTGGGCGAGGACACATCCTGGCTCTGTCCACCAGGAAGAGCAAGAAGCAGTGACATCCCCGGGAACAAGGAACACCCGTGGCACCTAGATCTTGGTCTCTAAATACCACTTTACAACAAACATAAATGGGGATCCTTGGAGACATGGCTCACTCTGGGACTGGAGTGGTAAACATACAAGATGAGCCAGAAGCAGCTTGTAATGCCAGAATGTGAAGAAGTGTACAGAAGTCAGCATGACAGGGGCAAGGGACCCAGAAGCCAACCTGACCTGGCCCTGGCCAAGGCTGGAATGTTTGAGTAACAAAGTACATACCAGCTGTCGCTCTCCTACCAATATAAAGTGATTAGAAGAACCCTTCTAGGAAACGGGAGCCCACTCCGATATTCCTGCCTGGGAAATCCCATGGACAGAGTCTGAGCCTGGTGGGCTACAGTCCATGGGGTTGCAGTCAGACATGAGTGACTGAGCACAGCAGAGCACTTCTCTATGGTGTTTTTCCCCCAAAGCCATAAACCCAGTCTCACTCCAAGAAAAACATCAGACAAATGCAAACTGAGGGACATTCTACACAATCCCTGGCCACTACCCCTGACAATGGTCAAGGTCAAGGGAAACAAGGAAAGTCTGGGAACCTGTCCCAGTCGAGAGAAGCCCAGGAGAGCTGACTACTATAGTAGTTAGACAGTGAATTACAGAAAACTCTGCAGTCTCTTTGTGGGATCATGACAGCAGTGACGACTTTCTAATTTTTTCTTCTGTGTTAGACTATGGCTGATTAACAACGTTATGATAGTTTCAGGTGGACAGCAAAGGGACTCAGCCATACATATACATGTATCCATTCTCACCCACAAATTCCCCTCTCATCCAGGCTATCTGGCTTATTTCTGAGAAGTCAGTCAGTACTTCTTAGATAGTGCAAAGGGCTAATACAGCCCCATTTGTTGGGGAAAAAAGTAATGCTGGTGAAAGTGAGAGATTTCCAAGGTTCCTCAGATGTGTTAAGAGGACTGCCTCACACAGTGGCTACCTTTGCCAGCCAGATACTTCCCTGCTGAATGCTTGCCCATTCCAAGGATGAATGTGCAGGAACTGCCCAGTGGTGACTGTGGCAGAAACAGCCAAGTGCTCAATATCCCAGCACCTGCTATCTGGGTCTTCTTTTCTCTAGATGACATGACTTTAGCTTCTGCAGCAACAATGCACCAGGGGAAAATGCTTCCTGCCTGACTCCCTTGCAGCTACAATGGGCTTTGGGAACTGATTCTGCCCAACTTATTGTAGTTGTTCAGTCACTAAGTCATGTCCAACTCTTTGCGACCACATCGACTGCAGCAGGCCAGGCTTCCCTGTCCTTCACTATCTCCCTGAGTTTGCTCAAACTCATTTCCACTGTTATGCCATCCAACCATCTCATTCTCTGTCACCCGCTTCTCCTCCTACCCTCAATCTTCCCTAGCATCAGGGTCTTTTCCAATCAGTTGGCTGCTTGCATCAGGTGGCCAAAGTATTGGAGCTTCAGCTTCAGCATCAGTCCTTCCAATGAATATTCAGGGGTGATTTCTGGTGACCGAGTTCTAGATAAACCACTGGGTGCATTTTCATGATAGAGGGGGGTATATGCACTCTGCCTTTCATACTTGCCTGGACCATGTCCTCCCTACACAGACCGAGTCCTCCCCACCCACAATGTGGGTTCCAACACTGGAGGACCACCAGGGTTACACCATCACCGGCCTCAGGGGCAGCACTCTCCTCTGCCTGAATGGCTGCCTCCTTGTGCACCCTGAGAAGACTTCTGGCTGGGGCTCTAGCTGTCCCTCCTGGATAACATCTCTGGACAAGAGTAAAAGGAGGGCCCTAGCTGACCGGCTGGACATAATGGCCCAAGGCAGCAGTGGCGCCTGTGAGAGGAAGGGGTTGTCCTGCTCAGTGGTGTGGCAGGTACACCCCCAGGAAGCTCCCAGCCTCTGGGCAGAATCCCGCTGGCCACCAGACACATGAGAAGAGCCTCTGACGTGCGTGGCAGGCCAGAGGAAAAAGGCAGCCTGGGGGATGCAGAGGTGAGGAGAAGCAATTCCCAGAGCTGTCACTGGTGCTCAGAGGTAAGATACAACATCTGTGAAGCAAAAACAGGATGCTCCTTAAAGAGAAGAGACCCAGAAACTGAGTCTGAAAGCAAAGACACACAATACGGGGACATGGCAGAGATTAAAATCCAGTCTCAGAGTTGTCAGAGAACATGGAGACAGCACCACAGAGAAAGAGCAAAAGATGAGAAAATGGATGACAAGAGGGCAAAGGCAAGAAAATGAAAGGATCCAGGTATGGAGCCCAGAAAGCAGGAGGACACAGGGGTGGGTTGTCACCTGGGGTGGGCAAGAGTGAGGCCAAGTTCAGGAACAGAGCCTATTGGGGGGAGTGGTGGGAAGGAGGGTGAACCAGGTGCACCCCCCCATAGAGACCCCTGACAGAAACCACACCCACAGTTCCAAGGACAGGGGAGCGTGTCAGGTGCCAAGAGTCGAGTGGCTGTGGCCGTGGCCTTGCCAGCAACCATAGCAAAGGCTCAAGACTGCAAAGCAAGGGGCCCTGAACTCCAAGCTGACTAGGAGACCCAGGACCAGACATCCAGCCCAGAGGACTCAGGTGTGAGGCCAGGAGCAAAACACTGCAGATACACGAGTCTCCAGAAACAGCCTCCTGTACCTTTCTAGGCTCCACTGAGGAGCAGAGGCTCCAAGAAACAGGGCCTAGATGGCGGCAGGTCCCAGGACAGCAGCACCAACAGTCCAGGGCCTCAGGGAGCTGGAGAGGAGTCCCCTGGAGGACAGGCTGGATGTCCCACCCTGTGGGGAGGGCCACGTTGCCAGGGGTGAGGGTTTGAGGCAGTAATAGCAGCGCCGAGAAAACCAGGCAGAAGGGCAACTTTTAGTTCTCAGGAAAAGAAACGTGAGCAACACCTGGGATGCCTGCAGCATCTCTTACTCCTGAGCACCTCTGAGGTGAGTGGGTTAACACCCCAAACTGTGACTGGGCAGGGGGCAAGGTGATCACCACCAAAGAGGCCACATGGCTGCCTCTGGACCGGTCCCAGCCAGAACGTGGATGCGGGCCTCGGGTCCTGCCCGCCGCCCCCCACCCCC
>SJXQ01001570.1:143959-184347 GCA_006408695.1 Aepyceros melampus | reverse complement strand
AGTTGCTATGCTAGCCTCATCACCTGTCTGCAAAAGCCATGGAGGGCACCAGGTGGGTGGACACAGTGCCCGCCCCACCCCACCACAGAATATCCCCACCAGCCTGCATCACCCCATGAGCTCTTGGCTGTTTCTGTCATTGCTCCTGATTTCTGTAAAACTCTGTCCAGAGCAGCTCTGACAGTGTGCTTTTCTTGGGAACTGCTTGCTCCCCCAATGCAGCTCTGTCAATGGGTGCAGGGCTCCCCACTCCCGAGCCACCAGGGGATGGGGGGCTTTGGGCTTCTGTGTCTTTATTCCATCTTCCTGAGCACTACTCTAGGCCAAGACATGCCAGACTCTGGTCTCCAAATCGGGGCCCTGACATGTTAGGGGTGCCTGGAGACCCTGCAGAGAATCAAGGGCTAAAGGCTCTGCTGTCTCCTCCAGCAGGCCCAGCTCAGAGGCAAACCTGCTCACTGGACCTCGTCCCTCCTCCAATGCCTGAGGCCCACTTGCCGCACCCTAGGCTTAGGCTGGCTCCAGGTCCGCCCTATGGCGGCCAGGGTGGCGGCCTGTAGGCTGGGCGGTAGCCCTGGCACTGGGGCGGGGGTTGAGCCTTCCCTGCCAAGCGCCACATAGGCCCCTGGACTGTGCGAGTCCCCTCAGCCCGGAAGTGGGGAGTGCTATGGAGTTGCTGTCTCCAGGGGTCCAAGAGCCAGGTCAGGCCATGGGGGATGGGGACTTCCCAGAAAGAGCCTGGTTTCTATTTAAAAGAAGAAACAGACTCAGAAGAGTCCTCCTCCTCTTCCTCACATCCAAGCTCTGTGGGTGCAGGATCCCCACCAAGAGGACCGGGGGGTCCTGCTGCAGGCCCCGGCCACCCCCGCTTGTGGCCAGATGGCTGTGGGAACTCTGGCCGCAGACACCGCCCCCCTTCTAGGCGCTATTCTTGGTGTGTGTCTCCCTTTGGGGGGAGGATGAGGGTGGAAATGATCAGAGGCTAAAATTAGCAAATGGCAAACAATTGAGGCCAGGGAACTAGGTCGGCTGAGGATAACAGTTTGTTTTCTGTGGCCCTGAGGTGGTTTGAGCAATAAAGGGAATTGAAAATGAAAATAAATCTGGATGCCACCCAAGCCCTGCTGGGACCAGCCAGACAGGGGGCACCCGGGGGTGGGCAGCCAGATGGCAAGGCCCAGCCTGGCCCCTCCTGGGGCTCTCCTCCTCCCGCCCACGGGGACTTCCTGCTGCTGCTGCCCTGCGAGCTGGCCTTCTCTCCCACGGCCGCAGGGATGGCCTCCCTGGCACTAGCCTGGCTGACTTCTGCTCCAAGGAGGGCTGGTATAAACCCCCGTGACTGTGCCCTGAAGCCAGGCCTGTGAGCCCCTGCCCTGGTTCCATGGGGAGTGGCGGTGACGCACTAGGAAACCAGGCCCAAGGGTCTGTGACATGCTGGGTCACACGGCTGGGCGGGCAGAGGCCCTGAGCACACAGGCATGGCTGGGACGTGGGCGCTGTGTGGGGACTGTCCTGAGAGGAGCTGGCTGCACAGTGGCTGCAGACAGAGAAGGGAGGGGGCCAGGTCTTGTTGCTGCTTGGCGGTCAGGGAGCTCTGCTTCCCTAGAGGTCACACCCAGTGCTCTTGGGAAGGGGGAAACAAAGCGCTCCCTTTGCTCCTAAGGGTGCTCAGCTTGGCCTGGAACACAGAGGCCATGGGATGGCTGTGGCCCCAAGGATGGGGCGCCCATTCCCAAGTCAGAGCAGCTGCTGGAGGCCCTTCCCCGGGGCCAGCCCAGGGCCATGAGCCTGAGGCACCGCAAGTGACTCCACCACCACACATGTGCACATTTCAGTCTTCAAAGCCGCCACAGGGCGAGTGCTGGCCCACACCTAGCCAGGCTGGCCTAGACCCACAGTCGCCCAGCACTGACCTCAGTGCCATTTACATCTCCAGAAACTCTGACCAGGGCTCGGCTGGCTGCCACCCGGGCCACCAGGTCCATGTGTACAGAGCAGGGAACCTGGGTAATTTGAGGAGTGGAACTGGAGTCCGGGTGGAGGGCTCCTGTAGAGACAAATGTTGAGAAGAGATGGAGAGCTGTGGGTGTGGCCTGAGCCAATGATGAACACAGCTTCCCAGGGCCAGGAGATTTCGGCGTCCAAGGCCTCACGCCCTCTAGCCCTGAGGGCCCAGAGGTACAGCAGAGCAATCTGAGGGGCCTGGGGTAAAGAGCAAGTCTGGGGCCTTCCCTACCAGCCAGTTCTGCTCACTGCAAAGACCTTGGACATCTAAGAGCACCCTTCTTCCTGCCAGGGTGCTGGGCTGGTACTCTCATGCATCACTGGTAGTGTCATTCTTCCTTTCTAGAAGGCAATCTGCCCCTAAGTGAGCATTCCTGTGCTTGCTTCCAGGATGATAACCAGGACAAGCCCACCATGGGTGACAGTCAGTCACAGGATTTCCAGGAAAGCAAGTCACTGGAGGTATCACAGCCTCCAACCCAGGGCCTAGTAAGGACACCAGGGACGAACAGACGAGGACGCGCAGGGCAACCATGAGAAGCCAGGTCCAAGGGCCTGCTGGCACTTTGGAGATGTGACCACCACAGAATGTCACAGTGGGAAAGGGCCAAACGTAAAATGACTGTGTGGGATGATCCCACATTTCATGTTAAAATAGATACAGGCAGACGTGTTAACACAATGTCTCATGGGAGGTGGGATTAAAGTTACTGCTTTTCCTCTTTTTCTCTTAATGCTTTTCTATTTCCCAAATCCGCTTTCATGAACACACTTGGCTTTTATAATCAGAAATAAAAACAAGTGCAACGCGCTAAAATCACAGTTTCCAGTAAACCTACTTCTTACAAGAAACAGGAACACATCTGACCTGGTCCCAGAGCACTACCAGCAAGTCATAAATGGGTGGAGCACACATTCTCCAACCGTCGATGGGACCCGACTCAGAAGCTGCCCTCAGGTCCACGGACGGTGGATCTGGGTCATCTGAAAAGACACGTCTTTCCGGGAGATGCTGTGGGGTTCTCCACTTGGCTGTCCACCATCCCCAGTTTTGGAGAAGAGCCTAAAGGTGAGGACAGAGCCAGACAATTGCTCTGAAGAGGTAAAACTGGGTGTCACATAATCTCTTTTTTGAGTTTTTCTAAATTTTCCATAATTGCTTGCAGTTAATATACCATTTTCAATAAAAACATGTCTGCACATGCATGTGCGCATGCCACGCATGGCCCTCCTCTTCTCAAGAGAGCAGCAGGCTGGGCTGACACAGCCAGACCGTGGGCTCTGCTGTCACTTGAGCACAAAGCCAAGTCAGAAGTGATAGAAGGGGCTGCCGGCTGCTCCCGTATATGTCCATCGTGTCCTTGTCTCTTTTCTAGACTGGACTCTTCCGTGGGTAGCCTGACATCCCGCCACGTCCTGTGCATTTTCCACTTTCCTCCATCAGCAGGAAACCTAGGGTTCGGGTCCTGTCTTCAGAAATAGATGAGGGCATCCAGAAAGAGTAGGAAGAAGCTGCCAGAGCCTTCCCTCCTCCTGTGCATTCTTTTAAAGATACCCTTGGAGGGGAGGGGTATGCATGCAGCCCTGGGGCCCTGCCCTGGGGGACACGAAGGGCATCGGTGACACCCACTTTTCCTTTCTTCTTCCCTGGCCTCCAGAGTCACCCACCCCTTCTCTCAGGGCCCCCGTCCACTCTGCTGATGAAGACCCCCGCAAGACTCAAATTTTCTAAATTTTTCTAATTTTTCTTCCCACCACCCCTTCTTGGCTCCTGGATACCCACACCCTGAGCCTGGCTCTCATCACCAAGGTAATGTCCCTCTGGCCCAGACTTGCCTCTGGACTACCCCCCAGAGACGAGGCAGTACCTCTCTGCTCCCACACCCCCACAGTCCAAACTCAATCCCCCTATCCCTGCCTTACTGGAGACTGGTTCACAGCTTTGGAAAGACCCGCCTTTCCCCCTCTCCACCCACAAGCGCCAGGAAGTGCACTTCCCAAACCGCTGTCAGCCCAGCAAGGTCTAGGCACAGGGGCCAGTGCCAGTGACCTTGGCCTCCCAGGTGGTCCCCAGGGTGGGCCGCGGAGTCTTCTCCTCAGGAGCCTCGGTGCCACCAGTGGAGCTCCAGGGCGCTGCCTGGGATGCTGGGGAAGGGGGACACCAAACCCCAGCTCCACGCCTCCCTGGCCAGTTTCTCAGCCTCCAAGTTATCATACCTGCTGAGCACAGTGCCTGTCACAGATGCCCCATGTCAGCGGTGTTCATGACAGGAGGCACCAACCCACCCCCACCCAGGGTCTCAGTGTGGCCTCGTGGAGGTGACACCCCCAGCCAGGCAAGTGCTGCCCAGCAGGGACATCAGCCCCACTCAGCTGCCCCACTTTCCAGACTCCATCTGCCCCTCCCCCTCCCCAGTGCCTCCTTTCACCCCCACGGGTCCCGTCACCACACACCTGCACAGGGCGCCACAGTCCAGGAGGGAGGAAGTTGGGGGGTGCAGGCCTCCCTCACCAGTGGGAGCTGGGGCCTTCGTGGCACTCAGAACAGCAAAGACTCCCTTGCCCTGGCACCGTCCTGTGGGGCAACCCCACACATGTGGCTTTACACTCGGGTCCATGTGTGCCACCGGCCAGGCCAGCCCCTAGCTTCAGCCCTGTTGCCTTGACCTTGGCTACAGTGTGGCTAGGACTCCACTGCACCTGGGATGCTGGGGAAGGGGGACACCAAACCCCAGCTCCACGCCTCCCTGGCCAGTTTCTCAGCCTCCAAGTTATCATACCTGCTGAGCACAGTGCCTGTCACAGATGCCCCATGTCAGCGGTGTTCATGACAGGAGGCACCAACCCACCCCCACCCAGGGTCTCAGTGTGGCCTCGTGGAGGTGACACCCCCAGCCAGGCAAGTGCTGCCCAGCAGGGACATCAGCCCCACTCAGCTGCCCCACTTTCCAGACTCCATCTGCCCCTCCCCCTCCCCAGTGCCTCCTTTCACCCCCACGGGTCCCGTCACCACACACCTGCACAGGGCGCCACAGTCCAGGAGGGAGGAAGTTGGGGGGTGCAGGCCTCCCTCACCAGTGGGAGCTGGGGCCTTCGTGGCACTCAGAACAGCAAAGACTCCCTTGCCCTGGCACCGTCCTGTGGGGCAACCCCACACATGTGGCTTTACACTCGGGTCCATGTGTGCCACCGGCCAGGCCAGCCCCTAGCTTCAGCCCTGTTGCCTTGACCTTGGCTACAGTGTGGCTAGGACTCCACTGCCTGAGGACGTGGGACCTCACATGACTCCTGGCCGTACCACCTTGCTCCTCAGTGTGGTTGGGTTCCCAGTCCTGCCTCCTCCACACCCATCACCCTAGCCAAGTCTGTGAAGGCCTGGGAGGATGCAGATCCCCAGCCCAGAAGCATCTTCCCAAGACCACAGGCCCCAGTCCCCAGGCTGGCCCCAAGGATCGGTGCACCCTACTCATGGCCTCGGGTGTTGGAGCTTGTCATCTGGTGCCCGCCGTGTGGGGGCAGGAGCCTGCCCAGCCTTGGGGAGGCTGGCACTGTCCTCCAGGGGCGCGGAGTGCTCCTGGCCGCAGTGCCCTCACCACCCCGACCCCTGCCCTGCCAGCTGTCCTTCAGGCTCTTTTCTGTTCTGAATCCACTGAGATATTGTTGACAGAAAGGTTCTACTGCTTTTAGGGGAAAAAAATCCATAAACCTCTGAACCAGAATTCATTCTCCACATTCTTAAGACAGATCCTATGAGGACCAGGTTTGGCCCCAGGGAGGGTTGGAAGGACAGCCCAGGCTTCCCTGAGCTCTCCCTGTCGACCTCTGGAAACAGGTCCCCCAGCCTAGACTCCCCACAAGCGAGGCCCATGTCGGTGGGGCAGGGGTAGGCCGCTCCAACAGCTGAGCACCTGGCTGTTGTCAGTTCCCAGCGCCCCAGCACCCCTGGCTGGACTCAGGGACACGTTTTGACCCCGGCCTGATAACAGGGGTGAGGGCGGTGATGAAGATGCTCAGGAGACCATTCTGCTGACCCCCTAGCCCTGCCAGAGGTGTGAGAGGGGGGACCAGAGGGCAGCACAGACTGGTCTCGTATGCAGAGGAGGGAGGGAGTGAGGCCAGCCTCTGGACAGAAGTGATAGGCTCCAGGCATAGTGGGCTGGGGCCCCCCCGAGGGATGAATGACTCCAGCCTCCAGGGAGACAAAGAAGCAGACACCTCCCCCGTCCCTAAGTGATTCAGCAACTGGGACCAGGAGACAGCAGGCCTGGCCTGGGAGCCTAGGTACCCTCTGGCCACCTGACCCGGGGTTTGCAAGACTCCATCCTCCATGGGGTTCACAGGGCCACCATCTGAGCCTGCAAACCAGAATGTGTCCCAGGACCCAGCTGGCCAGCTCCCAGAAGCTCTGGACTGTGTGAGCAGTAAACAGTTCTCAGTCATTTCCTGTGCAGAGAAATTGTACCCTAACACAAGAAAGCCGGTTGGCATCACTGTAGCCCAGGGTGCTGCTGATGCAGGGAGCGTCCCACTGTGCGCCCTGCAGAAGGCTGGACCCCACTTGGCCTCCGCACCATCTCTGAGCAGGTGAGCATCCCGAGGGTGGAGGCAGGGGCGGGGCTGCGCAGGGGCGGGGCTGCTGGAGGCATCTGCCTCGGGGACCTCACCACCAATGGCCTGGTCACTCAGTGTCCTCCTCTGTCCAGTGACCCCAGGGAACAGCCCCTGACCCACCTGGATGCCCACAAATGTCCTCTGAAACAACCAGATGCAGGACAGAGGAAGGACGGCCACACAGGCGCCCAGGTGTCACTCAGCACAAAGATGCTCCTTCCACGTGGCCCCCTCAGACTGCACAGGAAGCACCTCGATGCCAAAATGCACTGATGCGAGGGTGAGAGCCTCAAGGAGAAGGACAGAACTGTGGTTTCACAGCTGATGAGCTGGCCTCAACAAGGCTCCCACACTTCCCTCTAGGACACAACTCTCGAATCTGCAAACAGAGAACTGCAGCCCCAAAAGAGAGAGAAGAAAGTGGAGAAAATCCCCAGATGGCCTGGAGTCCATGAGAACAGTCAACCCAGAAAACACCCTGGTGCTGCTCAGACCCAGGGCTCAGGAAGCCCATGGTCCTGAGGGTGCTCCCCTGGCCATGGGGACAGAGCCCTTCACCGGAAGGGGCACGGCCACTGCCACAAGACCTCTGTCCTTCCAACTGAAGAGGCTGCGGTTTTCAAAGGGGCTTCCCCGAGGTGAGCCCCTCTCCGAACACGGCCGGCTTCTGGAAGCCCCACCCAGAGAGCCCATCCATCCAGGTGGAGTGCCCTGGCAGGACTGGCACTGCTGCTCATCACCATGAGATGGTCAAGACCAGTGATACCCAGTGGTGAGGAGGTGGAAGATGCCACCCCTGCTCCTACCCATGGCTTGGGCATGTTCAGAGCTGCTCTGGGGACAGGGACCTGGGCTTCTACCTCAAGGCTCCAGTTCAGCGGCTCTTGTCTTACAGTGTGTGGTCAGGGCTGTGTGTCTGGTAACCAGTAACCAGTGAGGCTCACCTGCGAGGGTGCCACTCCCCAGCCTGAGCACAGACTCTAGGCAGCGCATCTCCAAAGCAACAGGATCTCCACCACCTTCCTGTGGCCCGAAATGGATGGAAGGGCCCATGACAGACCCGAGCTGAGGTTGGACACAGCTCACCCACACAATGAGTGCCGGGGTGGTTCCGGGAGGCCCTGATGCACGAGCTGCAACCTACTTCAAAAAGTCATTCTAAGTCATCTGTTTCACCCCGAAAGAGAAGTCAGCAAAAATGTCTGTTAATTCAGGTGCCCAAAAGCAATGCAGCAGTGGGGGGAATCCTGCTCTCATGGGGTAGACACACACGCATACACACACACACAAACACACTTATAGACACATGCACTCGTGGACACATACGCACTCGTAGACACACACACACTAGTAGACACTCGTACACACACATGCACTCGTACACACAAACTCACAGACACACACACACCCCCAACACCCCATGCCTTGTGCATGCTCTCAGGGCCGCTCTCACGGCCCAACCTGCAGCCCAGTTGAGAACGTGGAGCCAGGCTCCATCTGTTCTCCCTCTCAGGCCAACACCATATCGCACTTTGCGTCTGTTAAAACGACAGCATATAATCAGACAAAAAGCCCTTCCTCTGATGAAAACAAAGCATTGAGAGGCTCTTGACCGAGGTTACTAAGACACAGGGCATGTGCAGTCAAGCTTCTGTGGGGCCGGGACCAGAGATATAGCAACAACATGGCTCCAAGTCCACAGCCCAGATGGTCAGGACTTACAGATGGCAAGACCCCCAACACACTGTCCCTGTAACCCCAACAGCCGCCTCCTCAGGGAGCTGCTTTTCATTCAGGAAAGCCAGGGGTGGGGGGCCCACGAGGCAGCCCTGTCTTGTGCTGAGGGAAGGGAGCCAAGAGGCCTGCATACCCACTACAAAGACTGGCCCTGGACACAGGCCTGGCCCAGCTCTGTAGACGGCCACGTGGGTCTGTGCTATGCGTGATAAAACCAACAAGGTCAGCTTCCTTGCAGACTCGTCTGACACCTCCTCGGTAGGGGCGGATGGAGCAGGGCAGTGCCAGGTAAAGGGAGAGGCCTGTAGGACAGCCTGTCACTGAGTGTCACCCAGTGAGGTTCCCCCTCCTGGCTAGACCTGTTGAGCCCAGGGATACCCAGCCCAGCCACCTCTGAGAGTAGCAAGGTTGAAGAGCAAACACCAAAGTACACCTTGTATCAAGGTGTACACGAGCTCCTATCTTGGCCTCCCAGGAGAGTCTGGCATCTAGCGGAGGGGGGGGCGGGGAGGCACTGTTTGGGCTTAGACAGACTTCTGGATGCATGTTTTGGGGCTCTGAACACCCTGAGATGAGAGAGGTATCTCCCCAAATCTCTCCAGAGAGCTTCATCAACCTCAAAGTCAACACAGTCCTTGGGCGGTGCTGAAGTAAGCACTGGCAGGCCAGGACCCTGCCATCGCACCCCCCGCCCCTTCCCCGGCCATGCCAGGGCCTCTCCACAGTTTAAAACAAGAAGCCAATGAATCATGGAAAGAAACATGCCTCCTATAAAAGGAATATAAATGTTTATTAAGAAATTCTAGGAACCAGGTCAGGCATCTTGGTATCTTAGTCACTCCAGCTAATTAAAGGAAGAAAAAAAAAAAAATCAAAATAGAAGCTCATCCCAGAAACTTGAGACAATGAGAGCTTCACTCACCACAAGCACTCTGAGCCCTGGCTCAGCCGGTTGCCAAGGCAACCCAGTGTTTACCTCTCCCTCCGCTGTGTAGGAGGATGCTGACCACTGACCGGGAACAGCTAGGCTGCCACCACCAACACCTCACAGGAAAGGCCGCCTGGGTGTCCCCAGGGGCCCAGAAGACTGAGGAGGAAGCTACAGCCCCACCCCAGCCCTCCACCACTCTCCCAGGCTGAGCCAGGCCACAGCACAAAGGAAGGGCTTCTCCAGCATCCTGGGCCGGCTGCCCCGTGCACCCACCCACCTCTGCCCAGGACTGGAAACCCTTGAGGACAGCTTGGCAGTGTACGTAGATCCCAGGTTGGGGGAGAGGAAAGGAAGGAGGAGGTGGAGGAAAGGGAGGAGAAAAAGGAGGAGGAAATGTGAGGACCAGGCTGGACTTGCTGCTTAGCTCAGGTCAGCCACAACCAGACCCCCAACCAGGCTGCTGGCCCAGATCAGGGCAGAACAGCCCAGAACAAGTGACCTACTGGCACCCAGGAAGTCACACCCTCCAGCATGGCTCCAGGATCCCTGATGCCCCTGCAGCCACTCTGGACACACTGTGCCTTCCCCAGGCTCCTGCAGGGTGATGCTGGGCATGATGACACACCTGCTGCAGCTGGAGCCACCTGGCCAGAGGCCTCCTGACAGGCCTCCTTCCAAAGAAACAACTGCCCTGAGCTTTGGCAGGAGGCTGGCCACATTCACACACATGAGCATGCACAGCACGTGCACACATGCCTGTCAGTGTCTATCTCCCAAGGCCCTGTGCAGAGCTGAACACATGATGGGAGGAGCTGAACATGGAAGAAGTTAAAACAACTGGCTCACAAGTTAGGGAGATGATCAGGGGAAGAGAGATCAATACTAACGATTCTCAAAGGCTCAGGTGAGTGAACTGAGGCTGATGCCACCTGTCCAAAGCAGGATGCGAGCAGGTAACACCCAGTCCAGTGTTCAGGAAGGAGAGCCTATCAAAGAAATCAACCCTGAATATTCATTGGAAGGACTGATGCTGAAAGCTGAAGCTCCAATACTTCGGCCACCTGATGCGAAGAGTCAACCCTGATGCTGAGAAAGACTGAAGGCAGAAGGAGAAGGGGACAAGAGGATGAGATGGCTAGATGGAATCATCAATTCAATGAACATGAGTTTAAGCAAACTCTGGGAGATGGTGAAGGACAGGGAAGCCTGGCGTGCTGCAGTCCATGGGGTCGCAGAGAGTAAAACATGACTTAGCAACTGAACAACAACAAAGAAGACAGGCTGAATTTCCTGCAAACCCCAGAGGCCTGATGGTAACTCAGGGCAACCACCTCGATCACCAACACAACAGCATGACGCCTGTGCAGTGAATGTTCAGGCCCCACCCGGAAGAGGGCTCAGAGAAAACACTGAATGACATTTCATAATCATAAAAGATGGCATCCTGCAAAGTCCCTCAGACTATCCCAGGGATATCCTGGTGCCTTGGGCCAAACAACAAGGCAACGTTATTATTTTTTATTTTTTAGCTGCTCCATGAGGCTTGTAGGATCTTAGTGCCCTGATCTGGGATTGAACCTGCAACCCCTGCAGTGGAAGTGCACAGCCATAACCACTGGGCTGCCAGGGAACTCCAAAGGCCACAGGATTTTCAGGCAAGCGGCCCAAAGGGGTTCTCTAGAAAAGACAAGGAAACTTGAGTAACGGCCCTGAGCACCCAGGGCTGCAGAAGTGGGAGTCTTGAGAGGTCCTCCTGACCCTAGACTCCTGTCCTCGGGGACAAAAATGACAACTGATGAACAAACATGGGGAAGTCCTTCCAGAATGGGAATTGGGCGAGACCTCAGTGATGGATGGAGATCTGCCTGAGCCCCGCCTGTCTGCCGCACCATCCTCAACCCCAGTAGGAGAGGATCACCCACGACCAGTGGGCAAACCAGAGTGGCCCGAAGGGGGAAGGAGGACAAAGGGCAGAAGTCAGGGAAGCAGGCAGGGCCCCTAAGTGGCTAGACTGCCTATCACTCATCATACAGCTTAGATTAGTATCAGTGGCAACTGTGTAATGAATCCACACTTACTATCTCTCCCCCTAGTGAAAACCTGTAAGGTTTGTTACTATAAGATGCTAACCCACCAGCTTCCAGACCCTCCCCCCATCTCAGACGAACAGCTCAGCTGGCCAAAGGCCCAGGCAAAACACCACTGTCCACCAAGGACATGCCTGGGCCTCCCAGGCCCTGGTCAGTCCCTTCTGGCGGCTGAGTGCTGAGGTTTGTGTGTGCCTTTTATGGTTCCTCTCTGTTTCCCAACACTTTCTTGCAAAAACCTCCACTCTTGAGCTGCCATTAACTTTAGCTTCTTCCTCTGGCCCCCAAACACTTTATCTTTTTTATTTAGTGAAAGTGTGTTAGTTGCTCAGTTGTGTCCGACTCTGTGACCCCATGGACTGTAGCCCACCAGGCTCGTCCGTCTGTCCATGGTATTTCCCAAGCGAGATACTAGAGTGAGCTGCCATTTCCTTCTCCATTTTTTAAAGTGAGTGTTAATATACTAAAAGAGTTAAAAACAAATGAGCTCAGAGAAGGAATGTACAGGAGAAGGAAGTTCCTGTCCTGCTCCCATGGGAGGGGGATGACATCCAACTTAACCCAATGGTATAAGGAGCCCAGTCCTGGGCCCCAGACCCTCTGCCAGGCTGCCTAGCTGTCACCCTGCTGGGGCCCCAGGTGGGGGCCAGGAAGCCCCCCCGCCAACTCCTAAGCCCCCTCCCTCTCCCACACCTGTGCTTCCTTCCAGCTGGCCGTGTCTGCAGGACACAGGCCTTGCCAGAAGCTCCTTCCGAGACAGGACCCGGCACAGGCCAAGCCTCATACCCCCCGGTGAGTGACCACCAATTTGGGCCCCAAACTATTTCTTGCAAAGCTCTTTCTCTGGCTCCAGGAGGCAGGCCTGTGCTCAGGGACCATGAGCCACCCACCTGTGCAAGACAGGCCACGGCATAGGGACGCTTAATCCAAGGCCTCAAGTCTCAGCACTTTCCCAAACAGGTCACCTTGGGACAGACTGGCTGATGGCCACAGAGGGCGGCCAAGTTCCTGGTTAGCAAGTGTTTTTGTGTGATGAACTTGAGAAAAGGAGAACAATCAACAGATCACTCCCAGCCCCACCCTCTCTGCATAAAGTAAAAACCTGGAGTGTGGCTCCCCAATCCATGCTGCAGGTTAAGAATGATGTCATGCAGATGCCACACTGGGCCAGGCTGCCCCCACATGCACACACAAGGCCCATGGTGAATGGGGAGGATGCCCTGCCCCACCTGACTCAGTGGGGACAGGGAGCAGGTAGAGGACACGGGACAGCCAGGCCACCGGAGGACCAAGGAGTGCTGTCTCTCCTCCAGGGCCCACTCGCCCACTGCAGAGCCTCCTTGCTGGAAAAGGGCTGGGGGCGGGTGTAGGCCCCGACATGTAAAACAGACAACCGGGACCAGAAGTCATGGGTTCCATAGAAACAGGTTCATGGAAACACGCTGCAGGCTGGGATACTCAGGCCAGCTACAAGAGACAGAATACCTTGTAAATGGCAGAACTCAGGGTTGGGTGAGGGGTTCTCCTGTCCTACACTGAGTGCCTCATGTTAGATCACTGCCCTCAGAGTAAAAACTAAGAGGTCCAGCCTCCATTGTCTTGGCCCAGGGCAGGGACCGAGGCCTCTGAGCCCAGTGCTCGGCTCCAGGGGACTCTGTCCTCTCCAACGGCTTCCAGTTACACAGGAGCAGGTGCTCCTGACTTAACTAACAAGTTTATTCCCATCTTGACAGGACACTGACTTCCAACTCGGGGCTGTGAAAGGAACAGAAAGCAGGCTCCGGAGTGTGGACTTAGATTCAGGTTTGGGTTTTTTCTGGATAGTATGTTGAGACCTACTAGGACATTAAGGGTGTCATGGGCTGCAGGATATGCCCACCCAGGTCTGGGAGATGGGTCACTTTGGGCACAGAGCCGGGTGTGGGTGCGCTGACTGTGAAGAACACACCCACGACCATCTCCTAAACCATGACAAAGACCATCCAGTAACATCTGATTCAACCTAACATTAGGGGACTCCCGAGTTGTCCTCTGACTTTAAAAAAGACTTCCAACAACAAACCTGAAAAACCAGCACTAGTCCAGGCAAGGAGGCTGGGGGACGCACAGAAGCCAGGCAGGTGGACCGGGCAGCAGGGGCTGAGTGCAGGTGAGCAGACGGCACCCCAGCATGGCACCTGGCTCCACGCAGGACCAGCGGGACCCTCTGGCAAGTCACGGTCTCAGAGTGGTACTTATGAGAGCAGGACATTCCTGTAGAGTGGGGCAGCCTGGCAAACACCCCTTCATTTGTGATACAGCACCGCATGTCCCCCTCTGGGGCACCAGCACTACCTGCGCTGTAGTTTTGACCAAAGATGGTTTACATGGTATCTGATCCTAACAAAAACGATGAGACAAGTGCAGATGGAGGGATTTTTCTGCAAGGCAACTGGCCTGGGTCCTAAAATGCAATGAACCAAAGACCCAATGATGTGGAGAGGCGGGGTGCTTTCAGACCCAGGGATGCTGAAGAATGAGGACAACCAAATGCAATGTGTGATTAACCACATCCTGGCTCTTGTGTGGGCCACCTGTGGGGGGGGACGGCAGTTATCAGGGAAACTGAATATGGACTGTATGTTACATAGTAAATAGTATTTTGAGAGGCAAAGAAGGCAGAAAATATAATATTTAGAGAGGAGGCAGGAAGGAGGGAAGAAAGACTTTTTTTTTAAACTGGGAGAGAATATTAACTACCGACTAGGAGAATATATGCAAGTACACTGTACCATCCCTTAATATTTCAGAAGTAATAAGGACTTGCAGGGAAACAGTGTGCGAGGGGCACATAGGCTTCTGACACCCTGAGGCCCTGCTCACCCGCCATCTCCAGGTTCACACGGGCGCAGCTGTCACACACGCAGACATACTCTGGAGCGGGGCTGTCTGGCATAGGTCTCAGTTCCACCCTCACCTGCTCTGCACCCTCCGGCATATTTCTTAACCAGTCTGAGCCTGGCTGTCCTTTAAAAAGGAGTAGCAATGGCAATGCCTGTTCCATAGGGTCCTATTGCAAATGGAAGGCCTGGCCCCTGGCGAGCAGTGTGGATATGCTGGACACAACCTAAGAGCTGAGTATGTCATTCTACAGGTTTTTTATTTTGAAAACTCTTTTCACTGCCTTCTTTCAGGGCAAATCAGACACACCTTAACTATGCCGTGAAAGCTCCAGACCTCTGTTGGGAAGATCAGGTGTCACGGGGCACAGGCCCTGGGGATGGTGGGGAGGATAGCACGGCTTCTGCAGACACCCCGGGTCTGTCTGCTCTAGTGCTATGGGGTTTGTGGGGTTTCTCAAGTTATGCATTTAAACACATTACTACTACATGTGAATAAGCCTTTGGTTTCCTTTCTCCCAGGCTTTTAGCCACTGGCAGTGCATCTCACCCTTACCCTTCTGATGCACTACATCCAGGAGTTAGACAACCACCGCATTCGAAGTTATGCTGGGGCAGACAGGCCCTGAGAGCCAGGGGTCCCCACGAGCCCCCTTCAATGAGTAGACTTGGCAGCAGCACCTGCTTTGAAGGGGGGACTCCCCCAACCCTGTTGGTTCCAGAGGCCACACACAGACAGGGCCTCTGATTAAGTGAAACCTGGTCCTACCAGCCACTCACATGGAAGCAGGGGTGTATGTGTGTGTGTGTGCGGCGGGGGGTGGGGGTGGGGTTCCAGTCTGCTTTCAGGCAAGGGAGTGGGGAGCAAATAGCTCACATGACACTCCCCCACCAGTGCAGGCTGTGCTGGGTGGCCCACGGGGCATACCTCACTGCAGCGGGGGCTGAGCACCAGCGGGTAAGCCATATCAGGATAGCAGGACGGCTGGTCATGAGGCATGGCTAACATGGCTTTGGTGAGGTTGCTTCAAAAAATGTTCTTGATGTGGTGCTTTCACATGCACAAAAGGAGAACTAGAAGAAGTTTTTTTTTTTTTTTTTTTTTTAGAAAAAAAGAAAGGGCAGCCAGCAATATAGCAGGATCCTTAGCCCTGGGGAGACCAATATCTTTTGGTCTGTTTCCTTTCAAAACATAATCTGTCCTTTAAGTCAACAGACTAGCTCCACCACGCACGCGCCACCTATGCCGTCACTAATACTGCTAGGTCTCGATCCCCCACAAATGCCAGGTGGACACCAAGACACACAGCAGAGTCCCCTGCTACATGGTTTCCAACAGCAAACAAATGAGAAAAGCAGCACAGCTATGCCTGCAGCAGGTAAGAGGCTGGGTGACTGACAGTACTGCCACAGAGCTGCACCCTGGAGTATGAGGCAGCAAGGAAAAAGAATGAAGCTGCCTCCCTAAGCAAACACACAGGACAAAAGCCTTGACTGGATGCGTTCTGTGGATCCTACATGTGTGTTTTTAAATCACCTACTCCGTGGATAAACATGCATGTGTATATACACAAAAATGCATTAAAAGAGTCTGGAAAGAGATATATCTATAACATAAGTAACAGTGGCTAGCTGGGGGAGGGGAGGGCTCGTGAATTCTGCCTGCACACTTCTGCATTGTTCGAAGAGTTTCACAACCAGGCCGACTGGCAGGCTAGGACTGTGGGGGAGCAGAGGCGGGAGATACTGGCCTGGCTGTGGCCCAGACAAAGTGCTGGCCCTCTGCCAGCGTGGCTTGCTCTGGGTGAAGGAGATCCTGGCAGCCACCCTCCACACTGACGGGCTGCCTTCCCAACACAGCTGCCTGGGGAGCACCTGCCAGGGGTCTAGGCAGGCAGTGTGCTTGGAATACCACGTTCTAACGCTAGAGCTCAAGTCAGGGGAGAGTTAGGAATAAATCCTGGCCCCCGTAACAGCCCTGGGGATCAAATCCCTTGTTCAGGGGGTCAAGATAAATTTTAAACAAACCCTGCCCCAAGTGATCACAGGAAATGGCTGAGACAATGCAACCTTCTCTACTTTCCATCCCACACAGGCCAGGTGAGCAGGAGCAACTAACTCTGGGACCGCAGGAGGCGGGGCTGGATCCACCTTTCTAGCCAGGCTCCCAGAACTGCTGAGACGGCCCAGCCTAGGGTGCAAGGAGAGGTTCTGGCTGCTGGCGTTGGAGGGCTAATAGCGTACAAAGGTTATCTGAAAACAATTGTTTGTGAGAACCCACAGGGAAAAATGGATCCAGGATGTGTCTGCCAAGAAAGCCTTGGCCAATTCTGCCTGAGCTCCACCAAGCCCAGCAGGCAGGAACCCTTACATGTGGAACTTTGCCAGGTAGGAGGGCTTAGGGGTGTCCTCAGAGGGATCCAGTGCTTCCCTTCTCCAAGTCCTTGAATTTTCAAATCAAAGCCCTTCAGACTCCAAGAAAATCTGCTCCTGGTTTAGGGAGTCCTCAAAGTGAGGTTAAGCAAACTTCCCAGGTCTGGGCTGGGAAGTTATGATCAACCAAACAGTAAGGGGATTCAGTCTGCAAAGACGATCATGTGTTTTGTTCTAACATGCGCATGCTCAGTTACCTAAAGGTGCAGAGGGTCATCAGTCCTGAGGATGTCCAGTGGGGGATGTAACAGGGGAGCACACTGCCACATAGCTAACCAGGACAGGTGGCTCTTTGCATGCAGTTGGTCTGGGTGGTGCTGGGAGATCAGAAGTCAAAGCTTACCTTAGGACCTCCCAAAGGAATTTCACATATGCACACCCGTTTCCTGCAGACCTTCCAGGTGGTCAAGGGAGTAATGGGAATCAGTCCCTGGTCACAGAGTTAGGCAAAGCAAGCTTCCAACTGCCTCCTTGGCTAAAGTCATATTGGTATTCACGCCCCCCACCAAACAATCACTATTGTTAGGGGGTCCCTAACAGTTTGAAAGCCCTAGCATGACCTGAGTCACTGCCTGCAGAGACCCTCCCCACCAGAACACTCTGGGAGCCCACAAACCAGGGTCTGCCTCCTGGGTCTTCGCAAATCGCCTCTGGGTCAGCCCCTGCAGCTAGCTTGCCTAGCCTCTCCTTTCTGTGGGCTGCCCCTATGCCCTCTATGATCACCAGTTACTTATGCTCTGCACACCTGGGCTCAGGCTTCCTGAAGGTGCCCTGGGCCACAGGTAGGTCCTCAGTTCATAAGCAGATGCACCTGGAGGGACCCCTTAAACTGCAGTCAGCATCTGGGACCTAGGAACCTACATTTCCAAAGGCCCCAAGGGACCCTGTGCACTCCTGACTTGGAGATCTGCTCTGGAGGCAGAGATTCGAGTTTCTGCACACCTGGAAGGCGGGGCCGGCTCCCTGCTCTAAGAATGAACAGATTAGCACACTGCGGGCCAAAGAATGGACTCATCCTGTTCTGGCTTCCAGGAACCCCGGAGAGGCTGGCTTCCGCTGCCCTAAACACCTAGCCATCTTGCCCCGTGCCGCGCAGGGCACAAGCAGCCTGGACCAGGGGGCCTGAGGCAATCCGGAAGGCAGCCCCAGCCGGAGGCCCGGGCAAGCCCCGCCCCGGGGCCGATCCCTCCGCAATTCGCGAATCTGGCTACCGGGTGCTGCCGGGTTGGAAAGAAAGAGAAGTCGCTCTGTCGTATCCGACTGTTTGCGACCCCATGGACTGTAGCTGACCAGGCTCCTCCGTCCATGGGATTTTCTAGACAAGAATACTGGAGTGGGTTGCCATTTCCTTTTCCAGGGGATCTTCCTGATCCAGGGATCGAACCCGGGTCTCCTGCACTGCAGGCAGACTCTTTACCAGGTTGGGAGGCCACAGTAACAAAGGATTCAGAAAGCTTTTCCAATACAGTCCCCTGTTCGGTACTGGCCTCGCTCTCAACCGAGTGCTCAACTCCAGCCACAAACCAAACGCGGCCCCGCTACTAGGGGAACTGGGTCCACCTCGCTCAGAATCCAGCGTGACCCCTCCCCCACGACCACACCCACTCTTGCAACAACGTCCCCACCCCCGAGTCCACACAGCCCGAATTCTGACTCAGCCTAGAAATGGCCCCGCCTTCACCCGCGACCCCACCACCTGCCAAGCTGTTTGAGCGGTCATAGCGCGGGACCAGAAATGCGGGGCCGGCGTGGGAGGTGCAGTTCGTGAGATACGCGGTTCCTGACACCTGCAGACCTTGGGGCGGTTCATTTGCAAATTTACCGGGAGAAAAAGCTTTTCAGCTTTAGATTCTTGAAAACTGAGGCTTTTAAATCAGTCATTTAATCAGCTTGTTAACTGATAAGTGAGACGCCTCAACTTTTGAAACAAGGTTAACGGTATGAGAGTTTTGAACCGGTCCCCAAAGTGGAAGACTTGTGTCCAGAAGAGTTCGCGTGTGCTCAGAGGAAATACACAATTCTTTAAACCAAACTGGGAGAGAAAGCATGTCATCCATTGAAAGGTTGTTTCCACTTTTGTATTTAAAGACAAAAAACAACCACAGAGAAATCTACGACAAAGTCCTGGGCCCGCGAGAGGAAATTGTTGCCCTGGGGTGGGGGGCGGTCGGCGGTCAGGGGCTCCTAGAATGTCAGCTCCCGCCACCCGCCCCCGTGCAGGTGCTGCCCGCCCGCATCCGGCCCCGGCAGTGAGAGCGAGGCCGGGAGGAAGGCGGCGGAGATCCGCGGCCAGAAGGCAGTGCGCTCCTTTCGGGAGACAGGGCCGCGGCCCCAAGGAGCCCCTCGGGTCTGGCGCGCCCCCGCCGGCCGGATGGGCGGGGCTCCCACAAAGAGCCTCGGACGAGAACCCGGGACCGCCCCCCGCGTCGGCAGCCTCTGGCTCCGGTTTCGACAAATTAAACCTTAGAGCGCTGGAAAAATTACAGGAAGAGGAGAGCGAAGAATGTGCCGAGTGGCTGGAGAAAGCCCTGTCCCCGCGTGAACTTCGCCCGCCGCGCGCCCGGGCCGGGCCCGCCCCTGATGAGCGCGCGCCCGACCGACGGGGGAGGGGCCAGGAGAGGACACCCGCTCCCCGCGGCTCCCGGGCGTCCGGGCCGCCAATCTCCCCGGGTGCCACTCGCGACCCCCATCCAGCTCGCCGGCACCTGCCCGCGCGCCCCCGGGCCTGGGCGGGGTCCCCGCCCCTGGGCCCGATGACGACACTCGCCCCCGCGGCCCCGCCCGAGCGCGCCGGAGGAGGGGGCGTGCCCGGCGGGGGCGCGGTCGCCGGGCGGGTGCCGGCTCCCAGCGCACAGGCCCGCCTCGCGCGGCTCGCAGGGTCGCCCGCAGCCCGGGGCCACGGGGAAAGGGGAGAGGCCCCTACCGTTCCCGGCCCGATAGCCCTCGCACCCAGCTGGTGGCTCCGGGGGCGTTGCCGGGCGACTAGCACTGGCCCCAGATCGCCTGCTCGGGGCTCCTGGGCCGCCCCACTGACCTGTGTGAGTTCTCAGGTGCGCCTTGAGGTGCGAGGATTTCCCGTAAACTTTCTCGCAGCCCGCGTAGTGGCACTTGTGCTTTCTCTGCGGGGACTCGAGGTCGGTGCGACTTCGGCCCCGCCGGCCCCTTTGTCTGAGGCCGGGCTCGCCGCTCCCCGCGGGCCCCGGCTCTCGCTCGGGCTCCAGACCCGCCTCTGGTTCGGGCTCGGGCTCGGGCTCGCTCCACGCCGGGCTGAGGGCGCGGCCGCCGCGCCACTGGCGCCGGGGGAGGCGGGCTCAGGGGCGGGTGGCGGCGCCGGCGGCAGGCGGCAGGGGGTCCTCGCCTTCCGGGCCGCGGCGCCTTCTCTGCGCTCCGCCGGGGCGGGCGCCGGCGCTTGCTGGTTAAGGTCCGCTAGGATCCGCGCCACTACGAAGAGCGAGGCACTGTCCTTGCCGTCGCGGCGTTCTTCGACGCGGGGCAGCGTGGCGGCGACAGTGGCCGCGCCCTCGGGTGCGGGCTCCGGCCCCTCCCGCGGCCCGTGCACGACCGCGCGGTTCGACATGGACACGAGGCACTCGGCGGCGAAGTGGTCCACATAGGCGGCGGCTGCCATGCTGCGGGATCCAGCCGGCGAACGGGCGGCACTGCTGGTTGCTGCGAATCGTCAGCGGCGCATCCGCACCCACGGCCTCCGGAGAGCGGGCGGGGGGCGGGGGCGAGGCGCGCCCTCTCCGCGGGCTGGGCTGGGCGCGCAGCCGCCTCTGCCGTCACCCGCGCGGCTCCGCGTCTGCTAGGCGCCCGCCCGGCTGGGCTCCGAAGAGTGAACGCATGGGGGGCGCGGGCGAGTGGGATCCCCGCGCGACGTCAGGGGCGGCCTGTCCTAAGGATGCCGAGCGGCGACGTTACGGACGACCGCGCCAAGTCGCGGCCGCAGCCTCGCCGCGCATTGTGGCAGGCGGGACAGCAGCCGTGCGCGCCGCGGCTCGGTGTGGGCGGCCCGGCCCCGGGGGTGGGCGGGGCCGGGGCCACATCTGGACCCGACGTCAGCCCCCAGCCACATCCTGGCGGCGCAGGTTACAGGCGGCGGCGGCGGCCGCGGGGAGCCGCGCACGCGGAGGGGGCGGGGATCCCGGAGCGCGCACCGGCGGGATGGGGCGGTCGCGCGCCCGCCTCTGGGGAAGGGGCGTGACCGAGGACAAGGACTGGCGCCATTGGTTCGCGGGTACGCGGTCCGGCCAATCCTCACAGTGAGAGACTCCCACTCGGCCTAGGGGCCTGCCGTGCCAATGGGCGTGCCCCCTTGGCGGCGGGAGGAGGGGCGGAAATTAGAGCGGTGAGCCGGGCACGCTGACGCAACACGTCCGAGGGCGGCAGGCCGGGGCGTGGCCGCGCGGGTCGCTCCCCCACCCCTCAGCGGCTGGGACCCCGCGGGGTATTTTCCTGCTGGAGCTTTTGTACGGTGACAGCCGTGAACCCCGGCGCGGAGGCGAGCGCTCAGGAGGGTGCCCCTTTGTCCCACCCGCCCCGCCTCTGCCTGCGTCGGGTGGGCGCGCCCTGCAGGGTTCGCCTCCGCTTCTTCCTTTCCCCTCCCGAGCGAGGTGCCCAGCGAGGAGGCGTGTCCGCTCCGGCCAGCTCGGAACAACCCCGCCGCACCCCGCTGAAGCTGGGTTCCTGGGCGGCCGCGCCCCGAGATTCGGGCCGCTCGCCCGCTGCAAGCTCCTCCCCTGCCGATCCCCGTGTTCGGCGCGGCCCAGCAGGGAGCGGGGTCTCGGGTGGGGCAGGGGATGCACTGACGGGAGGGACCTGGAGCTCCCGATCGTCCCGGGCAGCCGGGAACTGGGCCCGGCCGCACCGCCCTTGAGCCTGGGTCAACCGGAGGCGGACTGGCACCAGGCTGGTAGTTAGCCTTGCAGCGTGGGTGACGTGCCCACCGCGTCCCATGGTCGCAGGAGTGAACTACGTGCCGGGGCTCTGGCGCCGCTGCTCATGGAACGCGGGGCCCCTTCCTCTGCCTCCCCTCCCCAGGCCAGCTGCCAACTTCTCCCGGCTGCCCCTCTCCCTCGCGGCCGGGAAGGCTTCCGACGCCACGGACTGCGCGGACCCCGCCCACAGCGCCCCGCCCACCCGCTGCCTGGCCCAGCAGAGGAAACGCTCTCTGCCCTGCCCCGCCCACTTGCCCTTGGCTCTCCCCGGGGCCCTCACCCTCGCTGTCTCCGAGACCACCCCACCGCCCTTCTCCAGGCTTAGGCCATCAGCCTAGAGGTTAAAGGCTGAAGCCGAGCGCAGCAAGCCCCTGGCCGGGAGACCGGCCGGGGTCTGCAGCCCTTAATGGACATTCAAACGTGTTAGCCGCCCGCGCGGGGAGAGTGGAAGGAGGGCAGGCAGCCCAAGCACTGGATCCCTCGGACCAGAGAAGAGGGGTGGGTGGGACAGAGTCGTTCTGCGCACAAAATTAATAGCAGCCATTTCACACCAAATTATCTTGGGGCCTAGGTAGAAAAAACTTCAGGTCACCAAGGACAAACGCGTTTTGGGTTGCATGTTGTGGTGACCTGTAAACTGGTGTGGACGTCTGGCCTCCCTGGGAACCTGTGACTAAACCCTAAAGTTCCAGCTCACTGGTGGGCGCCCCCTGCGAAGACCACACAGTGTGCTCTGCAGGGGTGGGGCTCTGTACTGGGCCACTGGGTCAGACTCTTCCTCTAAGAGGGTCTCCTACTGGCAGGAAGTAATCTCTCTTTTCCCAGCCAACTTGTGTTGATGACATTTAAGAGATTTGTGTTCTGACCAAATAATGATTCAGAGTGTTCCTGCAGTCTCACCACACATGTCACAATCAGTCACTTCATTAAGGATGGAGCTGGCCCTGTGCTGAGTTACCACCCATCCACCCCCCTCCCCACTCTCTCCAGCAAGCAGGATTCTGCTCAATCTCCAAGGTACCACTAGCTCCATGAGCCCCCCCCTTGACACACTCCAGCCTGGGCATACCCTGGCAGGCCTCTTAGGAGTAGGCACCCTTCTAGGCGTTGGGCTACAAGTGACCATCCTCTGTTCTGGGTGAGAGATGTAGGCCTGGGTCAAGGGTCCTCCACAGGCACACACCCCCCGCCTTCATCCACAGCCCAGAACAGTCCCAGGTCTCTGCATGGATGCAGCCTCCCTGAGTGTTTTGGCTGCACTCTCAGAGGATCCTGGGGAGCAAAACTCACACCCTAGGCCTGCTTCTCAGGCCTTTAATGGTTGTTCATAGAAGGAGGTCCTGGGGGCCCAGCAACCCTCATCCCAGCCCCACATGGGAGTGTCTTCCAGATACATACATTTCTTCCTCAGGGGAAAATCTCACCATAACCGCTGGCCTGTGTTATTCTTGCTTCATCAGATTTGGCTTCTGTATGTCTGAGAGTGGGTGGGGATCAAGTGTCAGATGGAAGGAATGGAATAAACAAAAACAGGAGCTGCAGGAGACCCAGGTTCAATCTCTGGGTGAGAAGATCCCCTGGAGGAGGAAATGGCAACCCACTCCAGTATTCTTGCCTGGAAAATCTCATGGAGAGAGGAGCCTGATAGGTTATATGGTCCGTGGGGTCGCAAAGAGTCAGACATGACTGAGCACACAATTCAGGGTGGGAAAGATCAGCCCAGAGCAAGTGAATGGGGATGTGTCTGGAGAGTGGAGAGGCTAGGCTGGAAAGGGGGCTGAGGTTTCCACTGGAGATGGCTGATGGATGGTGTGTGTTGACTTTGACTTGTGAAACCTCCTTTCACAGCAGTGTTTGCCTGTTGTCAGAAAGAAACTGGCAAGAATAGGGCAAGCAAGGGAACAAGTAACTGCAACACAGTTGTTGAAGCTGGAATACTATACAGACCTGAGACAATGAAGTCTTGAAATGGTAGCAGGTTGGGATAGGGTGTGGGGAGCCAAGAAAAAAACTCTGGAGTCCCCAAAAGGTCCACCAATGGATGGCACTAGGCACCTGGATGGGGGTTTGAATGGGGGCTAAGATAATAATTGGCTGAAAGTCTGCGAGAGTTGGTTATGGACAGGGACGCCTGCTGTGATGTGGTTCATGGGGTCACAACGAGTCGGACACGACTGAGTGACTGAACCGAACTGAATTGCTTAAGAAGCACCCAGACTGTCTCAGCAGATCTGTGCTGCCTTCCCCGTCCTGACCAAAGATGGGATGTCTGTCATCTAAAGAAGGTTAAAGGGTGGTACAGCAGTTAAAACTCTGTGCTTCCAATACTGGGGTCATAGGTGCATTCCCTGTTCAGGGAACTAAGATTCCACATGCTGCCCAGTATGGTCAAATTAAAATAATAATAATAATAATATAAATAAGTAAATGGAAGCATCTTGGGATGAGAGATACCATGCACAGTGAAGGACAGGTGCCATAATAGGAACAGAGGAGTTAAATGAACCTGTAGGTATTAGATGCTGAGACCATGTTCCAGCTTCCCTTCTGGGTTTTCAGAACACGGGCAGCCAAGAGGCTAGAAGGGTCTTTCCTGGGGCATTAAAACAAGCCAAGGGGAACATCTTAGTTTTCTTACATCTGCAGCTGCCCAGTGGAACCACCCACCAGACCACACTCCAGGGAAGGCTGCACTTCCCGAGCCCCCACAGATACAAAGCCTCTAATCCAGCTTTCACAGGTGGCCAGAGCTGATCCAGCATCTCAGGAAATCCTGTGTCATGAAATCTAAAGCCCCAGTAGATTTTTTAACAGCAACTTGGAGGAAACAGAGACTGTGCAGAGAGAAGTACACGGCAATGTAATCATCAATCGAAGTCATGTCGTCAGACTAACTAAAGAAAATACCCATGAAGGGAGGCCATGTATAAAGAAATTTTCGGTGAACAAACAAAAAGTGTTCATAGAAATTTGAAGTAGTGGAAATAAAGGGCTTCCCAGGTGGCTCAGTGATAAAGAATCCGCCTGCCAGTGCAGGAGACATAGGTTTGATCCCTGGATCAGGAGGATTCCCTGGAAGAAATGGCAGTATTCTTGCCTGGAGAATCCTATGGACAGAGGAATCTGGTGGGCTACAGTCTGTGAAGTCTCAAAAGAGTCAGACATGACTTAGTGACTGCACATGCAAAATTAAAAAAAATACTGCCAGGAGGGATTGGAAGATAAAATTGAAGAAATCTCTGTGAAAGCAAAACAAAAAGAAACCTCCAAAATGGGAAACAGGAAAGACAAAACAAAAGCGGACCATCCAGAAAGTCCATTAATGAAATAATAGGAACCCTAAAAGAGCGATCAGAGAAACACGGGGGTGGGGGTGGAAGGGAGGAAATCATCAATGAATTCAACCTTTAAAAAAACTTCCAAACTCTAGAGTATGTGTTGAAAGCCCACAAGAAGCTCAACAGGGAAAAAATAGTTCTTCCCAAAAGCATATCACTGTTAAAGTGCAGAATGGAGACAGAAGTGTCCTGACATTAGAAGCAGGTCACAGATAGATGGTCAGGAGTCAGAAGGTGAGGGGCAAAGCCTTGGGGATCTAAAGGAAAATTATTCTCCAGTCATCACCCAGCAAAAGTATAAATCAAGTACTTTGAGATAAATGAGGTCTCAAAATTTTATTTCACCAAAATAAAGAAGCCAACTGAGAAAGAGGGAGGCGTGTGATATAGGAAAGAGGCATTCAACACAGGAGGAAAGGGAAGGGCATAGAGGCACCAGGCCAGGCTGGAGCAGGGCAGAAGCTCCACGGACACTTCTTCAGGAGATGAAGTAGACAAGATCCGTGTACCTGTCAGGAGAAGCTGGGCCATGCTGCAGGAAAGACTGCCTGTAAATCTCAAATGTTAATTTTTGGCAATGCTACACTTCCTTTGTGAGTTGCCTGGGGACATCCAAGCTGATGGAGCAGCCTCTGTCTAGAACATACTGGTTGCCATGGCAGAGGGACCCAGAGTGTCCCTCATGCCTTCTTTTCCATGCACAAAATACACTGTCCCCCTCCCTTGGTGGGAACCTTATAAATCCTGACCTAGAGATCAGAGACTGGCAGGAAGACAGAGATTCAAGCATCGACTGGAGATCCACTACCTCTGTAGGCTGCTGCACCCAACCCCCAGCCCCGATACACAACCCCAATGTGCAGTGATGAGAAGGGACAGAATACACAACAAATAGACCAATTTAGAAAGGGGAGGAGGAGGCAACCCCAGGAGACAGTGTTCACAGTGATTCTGAACACTGCTGGGCAAATTTTGCCCTTCATCCTGGAGTGAGTGTATGAACAATCCAGCCCCGCTCCCTGGGAGGCCAGGTCACCATGGGATGCTCCTCCACTTTGAGGGGATTGCCCTCCACCATCATTCTCCTTGGCTCCCCTGGGAGTGAGGGCAGTGGTGGTGGGCAATGGGATCTGCCTCCCTTAGGGGGCTGAGCACTTTCCCCATCGTGCTTCCAGCCTGTAGGAGGTTAGAGATGAAGGGTTATCTTAAGTTCCAGACACAAACTCTTTTAATGCTTGGACATGGTTTCTTTGGTCCTATTAGTTCCTCAAAAATCTAGTTAATAGACATTGAATATGCTAATAATCTTGATCTTGGACTTGCAGCCTCCAGAACTATGAGAAATAAATATTTGTTGTTTATAAAACACCAGATATTGTGTTTCAGCAGCTCAACTGGCCTAAGATATCCACAAAATCCATCCCCCCTTTCTACAGCAGTGAGCAACCATACTTCCCACACACCTGTGCAGTGAAATGTGACCAGGTGACTAAGTCCCCAGGGTGGGACTGTGAGCACGGGGCTGCGGGCTTTTAGAGAGTGGATCTCTCCTCCTGTATCTTCTCTTCTCCCTCTGCTCAGTGGATGCTTATGTCAACAAAGCCCTAGGGGATGGGGGATGATGGAGTCACAAAATAGAGCAGCCTGGAACCCAGAAGTCTAGTCAAGGGTGCTCACAGATGGTCACTGTGTTTGAGCCACAATCATCCAAGGCCTACCTATTACTGCAACTTAGCCCACCTTCATGAATACAAAAGTGGGAGGAGGTGACCAAAGGGGAACAACAGAACATGGTTTATAGAGAGAAGCTTCGTGGCAGGTGGAGTGAGATCTGTGCTTTGTTCTATAGCATTCTCCTCTGGGGCTGGCTTCCTGGTGGCAGCCAGGCTGTGGGGTGACAACTCTGATCATCGTCCTTCCTCTGTCCCAGGGAGTCACTGATGGCTTGCCGTGCTAGTAGGGGAACAAACCATTCTCTGCTGTATGACGTGGGGGTGGAGCAGAAAACTTCATGTCCAGTCTCCCAGTGGTGCTGGAGGACAGAATAACCCACTGGGGCCTGAACAATGAGAGCTATCCTCACATCTAGTACAGGTTTACATGGGGGAGCGATGAAAACGGGAAATGCTTCTGAGACTCCACTATCCAAAGCTTAAGAGATATCTACAAGATCAGCAACAGTGTGGAGGAAGGCATGTTAAAATGATGGATGGTCTCTTCCAGGCTTCCTGGAGCAGATGGCTTCCAAGCCTGAGCACAAACGACATGAGACCTGTCCTCCTTCACGATGATCTGGGAGGGTCTCTGGTCTCAGTGGGGATTGTCTGTTCTTTCAGAGACTGTCCACCCCCACCCTCAACACACACACCCAAATGGCCATTCATAACTTGTAATCCCCTCCCCCAGGAGAAGGAAATGGCAACCCACTCCAGTATTCCTTGCCTAGAGAATCCCGTGGACAGAGGAGCCTGGTGGGCTTCTGTCCATAGTGTTGCACAGAGTCAGACATGACTGAAGCGACTTAGCATGCATGCATGTATTGGAGAAGGAAATGGCAACCCACTCCAGTGTTCTTGCCTGGAGAATCCAAGGGACAGGGGAGCCTGGTGGGCTGCCGTCTATGGGATCGCACAGAGTCTGACACGACTGAGGAGACTTAGCAGCAGCAGCAGCAACCCCCTCCCTGGTGGATGTTCTGAGCCAAATGCTGCATTTAATCCTTTTGAGTTGATTCTGAGGTTCTTGCTCAGGACCCATCAAGGTCAGTAAGTCCCAGCCTCTGGGGAATGCTTCAGAGCTCTCCTGACATGTTGACTTATTGACTCGCTTGGAGATGGCACAAGAAAGGGGCCAGGCCTTCCCACCCTACAGGTAAGAAAACCAAGCCTCAGTCAGGTCAAGAGACTTCCCCGAGGCCACATCTAGCCAAAGGCAGAGCCCAGGTTCTCTGGCCTTGTCCTAGTGCCTGCATCCCCAGCCTCTGGGAAGCTAGCTAATTAATATGAGAATTTATCAGATCAATTAAATAAGAGCCAGGTTAGTCCATTCTGGGCTCTCAGAGGAATCCTGTCTAATGAGTATTCCTGTTACGAGGGTTGGGTGGATTTGCAGTGAACAGTGTAAGATAAAGACTTCTTAATTCTTGGCTGTTTGCTTGTAGGTCTTAGGGAAGGCTGAAGGATGGTTGACAGGATACAGGGAAGCAGTATTTTTTTTTTTTTGGCTAATGCAGAAGGGAGTTAGAAAGTGGGGTGAGGTCATACCCAGTCTCTTAAGTATGGGCACCAGGGTTGTGTGGTCACCTTTAATATCCATCCATCATTCACATTCTCACATGCATATCTAGTTTCCTGGATTGTGGGCTTCCTATGTAGGACAGTACATTGAGAATTTGTTCAGTCTCTCAGTCATGTCTGATTCTTTTGCAACCCCATGGAATGTAGTCCACCAGTCTCCTCTGCCCAAAGGGTCCTTAGGGCAAGAATATCCAAATGAGTTGTCATTTCCTTCTCCAAGGGATCTTCCCATACCAGGGATCGAACCCACATCTCCTGCATTGCCAGGTGGATTCTTTATCACTGAGCCATCAGGGAAGCCATACATTGAGAGAGTCAGTAGCTATTAGACCTGATTTTATAGTTAAACTGGTTGATTTAAAATATTCCAAATATAGTATGGGCTGATTGTTTTTATTCGAGGGTCTTTGAACCGGAGTTTTCTGGTTTGGGATTTGGATTTGGTCTTTAGTATGAAACTTCTTTCGTGTGTAAAGCAGAGAATTGCACAACCAGGGATATTGATGTTTCAGGGTGACAAAGAAGTATTTTTCCCCAAGGAAAAGGAAAGAAGAAGCTGAAGATGAATTAGTTTTTTTTTTTTTTTTAATGTATTGATTTTTATCTATTTGGCTGTACTGGATCTTAGTTGCAGCATGCAGGATCTAGTTCCCCTACCAGTGATTGAACCTGAGCCCTCTGCATCAGGAATGTAGAGTCTTAACCACTGGACCACCAGGGAAGTCCCATGAATTTGTTTTAATCATATTTCAGGTAACTCGAGAGCAGCCAAGAGGTTGCCATCTCCAACCAGAAGTTGGTTCCTCGAAGAGCAGAAATAATTCCCACTGGGAACGGCTGACGGAGGCCCTTTGAGTGATCTGCGTTGGCTCTGGCAGGTCACTGGGAGGCAGGCCCTCAAAGATTCCTTTCCAAGGGGACACGGATGCCCACCGCTCTGGGCCAGCCACTGGACAATGCTATACGTTATGCAGTGCCTCAGGGCGTGCAGCCCCTCCCAGACAAGTCCTCAGTGAATGGGGACGGGTTCTGCTGTGTCCTTGAAGTCTCACCTTAGAGACCTTTATCAGCCCACTCATCATTATGAAGCAGTAACTCCTGGGGTGGGAGGACCCGACTCAAGAGACTGCAGCCCAGACTGGTGGGTGGGTTGAGGAGGAGGGAGCCAGGCTCATCATCTGAACCATCCCAGTGATGCACACAGTTCTATTACAGCAGCTTTACCCACATCGCCTGTGGGAGCTCTCTTCAAGGGAGAAATTGTTGCCAGATCTCGAGGTGCTTTAAAATATTGTTGCAGTATTGTCGCAGTTTTAAAAAATGGCCATGAACATTTGGACACTGGTGACTGCTTCAATCCATGGAGACCGATGAAAGGGAGGTGGTGTGACTTCCCTGAGCTTTCATGTAAGACGTCCTACCACCCTGACCTGGAAGCCAATGTGTGAGTGTAGAAGGGGCTTAGCAGCCATGAGGCCCAAGCATCAGTGGTGCAGAAACAAACCATCTCTTCCGAGCCCTTTTGAAATTCCTGATCCATGGAATCAAGTGTTGTTGCTGTAGGCTATTACATTCAGGGTTGTTATGGAGCAAAGTGTGTTAGTTACTCAGTTGTGTCAGACTCTTTTCGACCCCATGGTCTGTCCATGAATTCTCCAGGCAAAAATACTAGAGCGGGTTGCCATTTCCTTCTCCAGAGGATCTTCCCAACCCAGGGATCAAACCTGATTCTCCTGCATTGCAGGCAGATTCTTTACCATCTGAGCCACCAGGGAAACTAAAATAAGTTAGCTGAAATAAACACAGTCCCTGTAAACCAAGAAATGTCTGACCTAGTGCTCATTCAAGGAAAAGGTTTTTGTTGTTCTTGTTGTTGTAAATTTTATAAAAATTTGATCCTGTAAGCAACATAATATTCCATATGAGAAAAATAAAATTCATTTAAGTATTTCTCTATGTGTGGTGATCTGGTTACTTTTTTATTCTCAAGGTGAATTAAATTCTTTTTTTTTAATCGAGGTATAGCTGATGTACAATATTATATAAGTTACGAGTGCACAACATAGTGACTGACAATTTTTGAAGATACTCCATTTATAGTATTATAAAATGTTGGTTTTATTCACTGTGTTGTAAAGACAAAGGAAGGGAAGGAGGGAGGAAAGAAGGAAGGAAAAGATTTTCTTTCTGTCTTGGTAAGGGAAAAGCCAAGATAGTGGGCTTGGGTCTGAGGTCTTAACTCTATGTGTGAGCTGTGGGATTTTCAAGGGACTTGACCTCTTCTGTGTTTGACTTAGAGACTGACTTGAGACTCCCCTCATAGGTCAGGGAGAGACCCCAGTGGGGAGCTCCCTGCCTCAGACCCTCCTCTGACAAGCCAGGTGGAGGTGATTGTGTGGACCCCCATCCATGCCACACCTCTGGCAATTTGGGGATCTTTGCAGCCCAACCTCCTCCTCCGGAAGATGACCAGAACTATGACTGTCCCAAGCCTGGCCCCTCTGACACACACTCTAAAATCCCAGGCTTCAGTGGCATCCTTATTATAATACTATTAAATTTGAAAAATATTCAAAAGCTTAAAAAGCTTCAGTTCAGTTCAGTCGCTCAGTCGTGTCAGACTCTTTGCAACCCCATGAATCGCAGCACGCCAGGCCTCCCTGTCCATCACCAACTCCCGGAGTTCACTCAGACTACGCCCGTTGAGTCCGTGATGCCATCCAGCCATCTCATCCTCGGTCGTCCCCTTCTCTTCCAGCCCCCAATCCCTCCCAACATCAGAGTCCTTTCCAATGAGTCAACTCTTCGCATGAGATGGCCAAAGTACTGGAGTTTCAGCTTTAGCATCATTCCTTCCAAAGAAATCCCAGGGCTGATCTCCTTCAGAACGGACTGGCTGGATCTCCTTGCAGTCCAAGGGACTCTCAAGAGTCTTCTCCAACACACAGTTCAAAAGCATCAATTCCTCGGCACTCAGCCTTCTTCACAGTCCAACCCTCACA
Organism: Aepyceros melampus; assembly: GCA_006408695.1. Classification (NCBI taxonomy): domain Eukaryota; kingdom Metazoa; phylum Chordata; class Mammalia; order Artiodactyla; family Bovidae; genus Aepyceros; species Aepyceros melampus. The sequence continues at coordinate 153,092 of SJXQ01001570.1, read as the reverse complement.
TCCATACATGAAGCTTAAACATTGCCAATAATCTCCATTCTCTCCATGAAAAGAATCACTTCTTTGCTCCTTTCTGCCATCTTTTCCAATGACGGACCAGTTTTCTCTACATACTCGTTGTGACAGTCATTGATAATTGTTTACTCTCTTAGCTACTGCTGCATAACAAAATGCCTCACAACTCAGTTGTTCGAGATAGCAATAAACATTTATTGTTGGGACTTCCTTGGTGGTCCAGTGGTTAAGACACCACACTCTCAAAGCAGGAGTGTGTGCATGCATGCATGCTAAGCCACTTTAGTCGTGTCCAACTCTTTGGAACCCTGTGGACTGTAGCCTGCCATGCTCCTCTGTCCATGGGATTCTCCGGGCAAGAACACTGGAGTGCCCTCCTCCAAGGGATCTTCTGGACCTAGGGATCAAACCTGCATCTCCTGTGGCTCCTGCACTGCTGGCAGATTCTTTACTGCTGAGCCACCAGGGAAGCCCCAGTACAGGGGACCTGAGTTCAATCCCTGGTCAGGGAACTAGTTCCCATATGCCACAACTAATACCTGGCAGAGCAACCCCCACTCAAAAAAAAAAAAACAAAAACAAAACACACCTGGCACCCAGAAGTCACACAGCAGTGTTTCCACAGGACTCTCTGCACCAGGGCAGTCACAAGGCCTCCCTGCTTCAAGGGGAGGACATGTCTTGGTGGGTGAGTGGCAAGGTTCTCCAAGAGCATACAGGGTGAGAGGTATTGTTGTGGAGTTTTTCAGGAAATGAAATCTGCCACTGGGAGCAATAGTGAAGGCATTTCCATGCTGAAGTGGGATGGTGTCACATTCTTCTGCAGCTCATAAGGACATGGCTGCTGCTAAGTTGCTTCAGTCATGTCTGACTCCGTGCGACCCCATAGATGGCAGTCCACCAGGCTCCACCGTCCCTGGGATTCTCCAGGCAAGAACACTGGAGTGGTTGCCATTTCCTTCTCCAATGCATGAAAGTGAAAAGTGAAAGTGAAGTCGCTCAGTCATGTCCGACTCTTTGCGACCCCATGGACTGCAGCCTACCAGGCTCCTCTGTCAATGGGATTCTCCAGGCAAGAGTACTGGAGTGGGTCGCCATTACCTTCTACAAGAAGGACATGGCAGAGGCCTGAAAAGCTACAGCCCAATTTCCCTTCCTTCCTTCCAGGAAACCAAAGATTTTTCGAGAAAAAGAGGTGTTATTTCCCTTTAAAGATAAACTCTCATTTCATCAGTGTCAAGGAGAGGTAGATCTCCAAGACAACCTGTGGTCCCTGTGGAATCCGAGTTTATCGGGAGAGGGAGAGAGATCCCAGCAGTTTGAAAGTTGGTTCCAAGGCTACTTCCCAGAGGGTCGTGCTGAGAGTGACTCTGGCAGAGACCCACTGTACCCCAGATGGGTCTCCCCAGGGCCTCTGCATTAGAGGGGAAAATGAAGTCTCTGGTCTTCCCCGCCTCCCTCGGACCTGGGCATGCCTCTGACTCCATCTGGACCAACAGGATCTCAGAGGACCACAGAGATACGGTGTCCCGGAAACCTCAGGATGGAGAGATGTGGACACTTGTTGCCTTCCACTCCCAGTGTACCACTGCCTGGAATCTAGGGCTCTGGGAACAGTCATGCCTGTCCTGTCCCAACTTCTGGGCTGCTTCCCTGGGGGAGTAATCAGTCTGGGCTGGGCTTTCTCCTATGTACTCAGCCTGCTCCTCAGCTCATGGCCTCTCTCCCGCAATACTTGGAGTGGGCGTGGTCCCTCAGCCAGGAGAGGATGCCTAAGCAGAGGCCGCTGGGCCCTGGATGCTTTCTGTAGGATTGGCCTGGAGGGACCAGGCCCGGAGAAGCATGGCAGCAGGACCTTTGGACAAGAGAGCTGCCCTCTGTCCATCCTTTGGGTTCTTCCTTCTGATGGCTGCCTCCCTCCACTTGCTGTGCACACCAGCTCCTGCACCCTGGCTTCCTCTCTCCGCTGTTCCAGGTGGCTTGGCTTTAGCACCCTCTGCTGCCCCTCTGAGGCTCCAGGGACAGATCCACCATGAGGAGGCCTGATGGACAGAGGAACAGCCCTGCTGGTGGGTGGCTCACACAGCAGGTGTCCCCAGGTCCTTGGCCAGCAGAGCAGCTGCTCTAGGTGAGTATCTGAGACCCACATGCTACAGGGGGAAGATGGGGAGAAGTGTGCAGCTAGAGCCAGGGAGTCTTAGCTCTGCTATGTCTTAGTGGGGACATGCAGCCAGCCGAGGGGAGTGGGGTCTGGGTTGGAGTCCCAGCTGGACCACCTCTACCACCTGGCATCATCATTCTAAAATCCTAGGCATCCTTCTCCATCACACTGTAAACACCTCAGTGTTAGGAAGAGCTCTGGGTGATCCTTGGCCTGTGAGAGACGTCCCTGGTAGTAGCAGGAAGGGCAAGAGGGCAAGGTGTCCTAGGGTTCCTCTAACTCAGGGGGCACTGCAGAAGGTCAAATACCTTTTGCTTTCCTCTCTAACACTTAACTTTGAAAGTTTTCTTCCTGAAAGAGAAGTGAAATGAGCATCTTTTATGCAGACTCACCAGTGGTTGAGTTTTTGCCATCCTTTCCTCTCTTTCTCTGTCTGTATATCTTTCTGTATCTATTTTTTCCTGAATCATTTGAAAGTACAGTGTTGACACCTTACTCCTAAATATTTCTTGGCTTTGAGAAGCCAAGAAGCCATAGTTGCACTCAAAATGTTCATCATCCTTTAATGATGATTACATAATATACAAACCATATTTAAATTGTTTATAATGGATTTTAATCTCTTTTCTGGCCACATATCTCTTCTTTATCAACCAAACTGAGAAAGCTGCACTCCCTCCCAAACACACCCTACTGCAGGTGTTTCTATAGAGCTGCCCATTGGGTGGGAGGCGCTGTGAGGGAGTCACCAGGGACCAGGATATCTCGTTGCCCCCTGCCATCCTCATCCGGCCCTAATGGGATGGAATTGAGTCTGGATAAAGGTGTGGGTTTTCTGCCTTTAACTGGCTTGATCTCAAGCCCTGGGACTTTGCCCTCCTCTATCTCAAGCTACAGGGCTGCCCTCAGCCCCCAGTCATCTGCACCCCTGTCCCCACCGGGTCACCATCTCATTTCTTCTTATAAAGACATGAGCTCCCCAGGTGGCACAGTGGTAAAAAATTTGCCTGCCAATGCCGGAGACACAAGAGATATGGGTTTGATTGCTGGGTCAGGAAGATCACCTGGAGAAGGAAATGGCAACCCACTCTAGTATTCTTGTTTGGGAAATCCCATGGACTGAGGAGCCTGGCAGGCTACAGTCCATGGGGTCACGAAAGAGTCAGACACGACGAACAGACTGAGCACTCACATGCATAAAGACAGAAAAGAACACGCATCCCCTTCACAAAAAAAGGGACGATGCGTGGAAGCGAGCAGGGATCACTAGCAAATGGCCAGTGTTATCCACCCATGGGTAACACCATGCACTTGTATATGGTCCCTGAAATGGCTCCATTATACGGGCTGAATATGTCTGTCTCCTCCAGGTCCATCTGTTGGAGCTCCAACCTCAATGTATTAAGAGGTAGGAGGTAACTGGGTTTAGAGGACGTCATGGGTGGGGCTCCCAAAATGGGATTACTGCCCTTAAAAGAAGAGGAGGAGACATAAGAGATCTCTTTCTCTCCACCACATAAGGACACAGCAAACCAGGAAGAGAATTCCCACCAGATCTTGAATCTGCGCCACCTGGGAAATCCAGCCTCCAGAACTTTGAGAAATTCACATTTGTTTTCTGAATCACCTAACCTACAGTATTTTGTTATAGCAGCTGGAGTTGACTGAAACAGCCTGTTGTTGTTCAGTTGCTGAGTGGTGTCCAACTCTTTGCAACCCCATGGACTGCAGTATCCCAGGCTTTCCTGTCCATCATCATCTCCTGGAGCTTGTTCAAACTCATGTCCATTGAGTTGATGATGCCATCCAACCATTTTATCCTCTATTGTCCCCTTCTCCTTTTGTTTTCAATCTTCCCAGCATCAGGGTCTTTCCCAATGAGTAGGCTCTTCACATAAGGTGGCCAAAGTATTGGAGCTTCAGCTTCAGCATCAGTCCTTCCAGTCCTACCAGAATATTCAAGACTGATTTCCTTTAAGATTGACTGGTTTGATCTCATTACTGTCCAAAGGACTCTCAAGAGTCTTTTCTAGCACTACAATTTGAAAGCATCAATTCCTTTTCTTCCAAGGAGCAAGAGTCTTTTAATTTCATGGCTGCAGTCACCGGAAGGCAGGGTAACTTTCCGCTGCACAGGGAAGCCCACCCACCCAGAGAGGCACAGAGGCTCAGGAACACCCAAGGCACTGTCTGGATTCCAAGCCCAACTGATCAGTTAGAGATGCTTTGAGTTACAAGTAACAGAACCCAGGCAATTGTCACTTAAATAAATAGGGGTATCTCATGAAATGACAGGGCTGGAGAAGTGGCTTAGTGTGCCCATCGGTACCCAGTGCCTTCTCCCCACCCCTTCACCATCCTTAAATGCTGGCTTTCTGTTGTAGAGGCACTGGCCAAAGCTCTAGGTCTACAGTTGGCACTAGAAGTTGGGTAAGGGGCTGGAGAAGAAGGCAGAACCTCAAGACCTGTAGGATTTCTGCTTCACCTTAGCCAGCCATGCCAGTTCTAGGTAAACTGAGGAAGCAATTCTCTGGGGCACCTGTGTTGCTACCCCCACCCTCCCAGCACCTGTTTAGACCTTGCTTTCTGACTTTGGGTGTTTTCCAGGTGGGACAGTCCAGGAAGTCACTGAAATTCACAGTGCCTATAAGGTTTTATTTTATTTATTTATTTATTTTTATTTTTTCCTATAAGGTTTAATTGGATCTCTAACAAATGAGACTGCTTTGATGTATGATGTTTGTTTTCCTAATGGGAAGGGAACAAAGGATGAGGGTTTTTCATTCCATATCTCTGACCCGCCTCTAGATGTTCCAGAGTTTTCATGGTGAGAGCTACTGGCCCTGTTTGTTGGAGGGTTTTTCAAGCTCTCCATGACTTGGCCAAGGTGGCTGGAACCCCTCAGGGCCTCCTCGTGGGTGGAACGGGGGACTCTGTGGTCTTTCTTCCTTCAGTTAGGCATCAAGTCCTGCCTTCTCCCGCTAAGATGAATGATGTTACACAGGATCACCCTGGCGAGAGTTCAGTTCTTGGCCCAGGGACTAGGCTGCTCAAAACGCTGCCTTTCCACTGTGACACTGAGGTTTGGGGTGACCAGGTCCCTCCCACTGCTCCCCAGCCCACTAGCCCTCTCCCATGCCCAACCCACCTGCACACGGGCTTGCAGCCTCCCCGCCCCCACCTCCTTTCTTGCTTCTGCTCCTCTCTGGCCCCCATTTCTCCTCCTCATACCCGAGCTCAGCCGTGATTTCCCCGACCAATGGGCATTATCTCCTTTGTGGCCGTATCTTTCTGTCATCCAGTCGGCTGTGCTGGGCTCAGGCCTCCACAGGGGGTTCTGGGAGGCCTCCAGTGGGTCTCCCACCTCCCCTCGACCCCGGGATCCCAGGCCCCCTCCACCTTCCTTGGGCTTCTGGTCAGTTTGGGACTATGGGGATCCCCAGAAGGAAATGACAGGAAGAGAAGAGGAGGAGCCCTCCCCTGGAGTCTATGCAGACTGGCTGAACCCCAACAGAGCTTTGAGGGAGCCCCTTTCCACTCAGCTGTTTCCTAGTTCCAGGCACTGCCCACGCCCCAGGAGCACCTTCCCCGAGGGGATGCCCTGCCCCATGTCCTTGTCAAGGCCACGTGCACTCTCCCGGGCATGTGGGTGCGTTTGCCTCAGTGGCCGGCCCACCCCTCGCCCCTCCGGATTAGCCGGAGCCGCCCACAGTGTAGCTACAATGTTCTCGTTTGGATACAGTTGCGAAGCGGGTAGTTCCACGAATGTTGGCTGAGGGTAGGCACTGAGGTGTGGCTTCCGGGCTCAGCACCAAGGGCGCCAAAGCATAGAGGCTCACAGCCAGGCCGGGAGGCCCTGAGCAGGAGAAGGCAGTCGAGCTCCGGGGAGCCAGAGGACCCTCAGGGAAGATGAGACGTGTGCAGCGGCGGGGTGGGTCCACCAAGGACGGAAGGTTGGGGGTGACGGCAGAGGCAACCCAGGACCAGAGAGAGGAACTTGAGGGACCGGGAAGTTCAGCCTGGCTGGAGAACAGCGCTCCAGGAGGCAGGAGATGCCTGCCCATGGCAGGGCACTAGAGAGCTTGGCAAGGGCAGAGAGGCATGTGCTAGGGGGTCCACACAGGCAGGGGTCGGGGTAGGAGGGGGCTCCGAGGGGAGTCCACAGGCTGGCCCAGGCAGCTGACTCTCGAGGAAGGGAAGGGTGAGCGAAGGAAAGAAAAGGTTGAGAGGTCAGGACAGGAAAGGAGGAGGAGGGGCCCGGAGCCTTGGGGGCAGCTGAGAGGACCATCCACTGAGGGACTGGGTACCCGGCTCTGCTGTGTGACGCTAGGCTGGCTAGTGAACCTCTTTGAACCTGCTTCCCCATCTGAAAAGGCTGCTTTGAGTGGGGCTCCAAGATACTGCCCTACTCCAGCCTGGGTGTGGCATGTGCGTGTCTCAGAGCAGTGTTCCTCCCTCCTTTGAGTCTAAGGTTACTGTGAGTCACCAGACGACTCGGACCTCACTTCATCAGGCAAGGTCAGCCCCTCCCCTGCCCTGGGCCTGAGGTCTGACCCTGGTTGTGTCCCTCGCACGGGCTGTGTTCGCCCCGCGGAGAAGCTGGGAGGCCCCTGGGTGGTGGCGCGGGTAGCAGATGCTGGCAGCTGCTGCTCGCCCGACAATGTGGCTTTTGTCAGCCAGGGTGGCTGTGCAGCTCGGGACAACCTGGGCTAGGGAAAAATCACCCAGGCTCGGCTGTGGGCTCTCAACAAAGCCGTTGGGCACTTCGGGCCCCACTTTTGTGATGCAGATGTGGCGATGGCGGTAGTGGGTGGGGGAAACACACACTCCCTCTCCTCCCTGCCCCTGCCCCTTTGTGATGCAGATAGAACAAGGCCTCCCGTGCTAGGCAGGTTGTTCCTGCCCTTCTCCCCCCAACCTCCTGGCTAGACTTAGTGACCACTGTCCGGTGCGTCCCTGAGCCACCCGGGCCCTGGCCCTTAGGGACTCTGGGTTCAGCCAGGAGGTGCCAGGACCAGAGAAAAGAAGTGAAGGCAAGGGAACCGCACAACTGGCCAGAAATACTAGACCAGGCTCCTCTGTGCAGGCAGGGCTCAGGCCACACTGGCCAGCCTTCGGACAGCATCTGGAGTGGACGGCCTTGTGGGCAGAGGTACAGCATGAGACAAGGTCCTGATGTGGGATGGCCAGTCCTAGGAGGAGACAGCTAGTGGGAGGAGGGCCAGTTCCCTACCCTGGGGTTGCATGCCCAAAGGGAAGGGCCTGAACCTTCGACACAGTCAGGGGACCCTCTGGCCCCACCACACACTAGCCTGGAGGGTGAGTTCACAAATTTCCAAATTTCTCTGAGCCTGTTGTATGAGGATAGGAATAGCTTCTATCACAAGATCCTGGTGAAATGAAATTGGACAATCCAGATAAAATATTGAGTTCATTGCCCAGCAGGCAACAGGCATGCAGTGGCTGATAACGATGGACAGACATGTGGCAATATTTATCAAACTTAGAGGTGCAAACACCCATTTTCCTGTAATACTACTTCTAGGAATTTATCCTGCGATTGTCCTCATATGTACAAAATGACCCATATTCAAGAGTGTTCTTTGCAGATTTGTTTGCAGCAGTCAGAGAATGGAAATTATCCAAGTGTCCACCTCCAAGGGTCAGTCACATGGATTATGATCTGTCCACTCGTGTAACAGTCCTCTTTTGGCAGGGATGGGCCATGCCCTGGCCCATCGGACCTTAGTTTCCCATCACGGATTGAACCTGGGCTTGGGCAGTGAAAGTGCGAGAGTCCTAACCAGGGAAGTCCTGTAAGAGTCCCCTTCAGTTCCAGTATTCTTGGGCTTCCCTTGTAGCTCAGCTGGTAAAGAATCGGCCTGCAATGTGGGAGATCTGGGTTCGTTCTCTGGGTTGGGAAGATCCCCTGGAGAAGGAAAGGCTACCCACTCCAGTATTCTGCCCTGGAGAATTCCATGGACTGTATAGTCCATGGGGTCCCAAAGAGTTGGACGCGACTAAGGGACTTTCACTTTCACTTTCTTTCAGTTGAAATAAGAACCAGGATGCATTTGTGTGCTGGTAGGAGCACTCGCCCTGCACAGCAAAGTCAGTGCCCTAGGAAAGGAGGGGGCCCAGCATCACAGGGGTTCAGGGTCCACCAGCCCAGGGAGCTGGGCAGCTGAATCCGGAAAGGGTAGCGTGTAGGGCCAGGACAGTGGACACGCAGGCGCGCGCGTGTGCACACACACACACACACACACACACACCTGGAGGTTGAGAGTCTCTCCTGCAGAAACAGACTGTTTTGGGGGCAAAGTGGCACACCCAGCTCTGCAGTGCTAGGCTGATGCAACCAGTCACCATGGCAACAGTGGGCAGTTGTAATTTTCAGAAGGCGGGCAGGTCCTGAGCCCAGGAAGAGGCTGCCGGCCCCAGCAGGGCTGCCTCTGGGTCACCCTGGATGTGCATGTGGCCACAGTGGTGTGACTCCCCATCTGTAAAATGAGGATCTGACCCATGAGGCCTCTGCACCTCAGGAAACAGTGGGAGCGGGCCTGAGAGCAGATGCAGGGCTCCATGATGCAAGGGCTGTCAGCCTCCCACTGCAGGCCCAAAGGGAGGGCTCAGCCACGCTCTGTCCCCCGTCGCCCTCACGAAAGAGGACTGCGTGCAGCCCTGAGTTCCTGTCCCCAGAGCCTCTTCCAGATAAATAAGGACTAGAGAGGAAGAAGGCAGATGGCTTTGTACAGAGGCTTCCTGGCCCTGCCGCCCACAGGGGCTGCTGCCTGAACCCAAGCCCCTTGCCTCCACCCCCACCCTAGTCCTTTCAGTTTTGAACCTGTTTGCAAAGTCATCCTACCACCTCACCCACCTCCCCGCCCCTGGCTCCCCAGGAGGTGACCCTTCCCCTACCCCCACTCCACTCCTGTCTAGCTTCATGGCCTGAAGTCA
>SJXQ01001570.1:0-133799 GCA_006408695.1 Aepyceros melampus | reverse complement strand
TGGAGAGGGGGGGGGGAAGGAGGGGGCACATAAAACCAGTGTTTGCATACATTGGACAACAAGCAGAGAGGAAATGTGATCCCTCAGAGAAGCTAAACAAATAAAATGAGTCACATAATCTACCTGGCTTCTGGCCTGTAGTCATTTACTGGACACTAGGGCAGAAAGGAGACCCCAGCAGAGAACAGCAGTCCCATTGAGCTGAAGAGACAAAGGTTGGAGTTTGGGGAAGCTGAGGAAGCTGGAATTTGTGGGGTAGAGATCTGAGTAGGAGGCATCCAGGCAGAAAAAAAACTTGGAAACCTGCACATGGTCCCTGTTCATCTGTGGATGGGCGTTACCTGCATGAAGGAGGATAGGCAGGACTGGACAACAATAGGACGCTGAAGGGAAAATATAAACACACAAAACTAAAGAGTGCTATGAAAATTGAGAAGAGTCAGTGCAAAGAAAGTCACAGTAAAGATCATTTTATTCAAATCACTAAAAACCTGTAATGAGAAAATCTTAAAATCAACAAAGAATAAAAGACATACTATGTATGGAGAACAAAGTTAACAATGCTCATCAGAATAAAGGCACAGTAGAGGACAGTCAAATGAATGTCTCTAAAGTGCTGGGGGCCAGGGAACATAGAAAAATTTTCTTCAGAAGAAGTTGACAATTTACAACAATAATATCAATGTATTATGGGATTTGTTACTTATATAAATGTAATATATCTGATAACAAAGGGTGGAAGAAGGAGATGAAAGTCCGTGATTTTTAGTTTTCTCTCTCTCTCTCTTTTTACTTTTTGAGCCTCATGGCACATGGGATCTTAGTTTCCTGATCAGAGATCAAACCTGCTTCTCCTGCATTGGAAGGATGGAGTCTTATCTACTGGACCACCAGAGATGTCCTTTAGGTTTACATCTTACTTGAGCAAGTAGAATGTTACTTGAAAGTTAGCAATGGACACTATAAATCTAAAGCAACTAGTAAAAGGATAAAGATAATAGGCATAGCTAATTAGCCAACAAGACTTCCCTGGTGGCTCAATGGTAAAGAATCTGCCTGCAATGCAGGACACAGAGGTTCAATCCCTGGGTGGGGAGATCCCCTGGAGAAGAAAATGGCAACCCACTCCAGCACTGCTGCCTGGGAGATCCCGTGGACAGAGGAGCCTGGTGAGCTATAATCCATGGGGTTGTAAAAGAGTCATACGACTAAACAACAATAAAACCACAACAACAATGAGCCAACACAGGAGATTAAATAGAATATTTAGAAATACAAATCTAAAAAAGTGGAAAAAAAAACCTGAACAGGTAGACAAGAGGAAAGCAAATAGCAAGATGAAAAATTTAAAGCCAGCCATATCAGTAATTTAAAAAATAAATGAACTAAGTTAAAAGGCAGAGAATATTGAATTGAATTTTTAAAAACACCCAAATAATGTGTTATCTATAAGAGATAGACTTTTAATATAAATCCCAGAAAGGCAAAGAGTCAAAGCATGGAAAGATATATATTATGCAAACACTGATCATAGATAATTTGAATTGCTTCCTTAACATGAGATAAAGTGGAATACAAAAAAATAGTACTAGAAATAAGGAAGAGTATTTCATGTTAATAAAAATATCCATTCACCAAAAAAGATATAATCATCTACTATGGATAAATCGAAGCCTTAACCCCGAGTATGACTGTATCTGGAGATTGTCTTTAGGAGGCAATTAAATTTCAATGAAGTCATGGGACTTCTCTGGCAGTCCAGTGGTTAAAACTTTCCCTTCCAGTGCAAGTACTGAGGGTTCAATCCCTGGTCGAGGAGTTAAGATTTCATATGCTTTGTGGCCAAAAAATCAAAATGTAAAGCAAAAACAATAATATAAATTTAATAAAGACCTTAAAAATTGTTGACATCAAAAATATCTTTAAAAAATGTTTCAGTGAGGTCATAACCATGGGGCCCTGATCCCATAGGACCTTGTAAGAAGGGGAGGAGACCAGGACTCTCTCTCTTTCTCTATCTTCATGTGCCCAGAGGGAAGACTACTAGGATAGTCTTTGGGCTTCCCCAGTAGCTCAACAGTAAAGAATCCTCCTGCAGTGCAGGAGACTTGCAGGAGACATGGGTTCGATTCCTGGGTCAGGAAGATAACCTGGAGAAGGGGAATGACAGCCCACTCCAGATCCCTGCCTGGGAAATCCCATGGACAGAGGAGCCTGGTGGGCTACAGACCATGGGGGCACAAGGAGTTAGACACAACTGAGCAGACTCTTTGCCAGAAACCAAACCTGATGAAGTTTGATCTTGGCCTTTCCAGCCTCCAGATTTAATGTCTGTTATGCAGAGTACATCATGAGAAACGCTGGACTGGAAGAAACACAAGCTGGAATCAAGATTGCTGGGAGAAATATCAATAACCTCAGATATGCAGATGACACCACCCTTATGGCAGAAAGTGAGGAGGAGCTAAAAAGCCTCTTGTTGAAAGTGAGAGAAGAGAGTGAAAAAGTTGGCTTAAAGCTCAACATTCAGAAAACGAAGATCATGGCATCTGGCCCCATCACTTCATGGGAAATAGATGGGGAAACAGTAGAAACAGTGTCAGATTTTGTTTTTTTGGGCTCCAAAATCACTGTAGATGGTGATTGCAGCCATGAAATTAAAAGGCGCTTACTCCTTGGAAGAAAAGTTATGACCAACCTAGATAGTATATTCAAAAGCAGAGACATTACTTTGCCGACTAAGATCCGTCTAGTCAAGGCTATGGTTTTTCCTGTGGTCATGTATGGATGTGAGAGTTGGACTGTGAAGAAGGCTGAGCGCAGAAGAATTGATGCTTTTGAACTGTGGTGTTGGAGAAGACTCTTGAGAGTCCCTTGGACTGCAAGGAGATCCAACCAGTCCATTCTGAAGGAGATCAACCCTGGGATTTCTTTGGAAGGAATGATGCTAAAACTGAAGCTCCAGTACTTTGGGCACCTTATGCGAAGAGTTGACTCATTGGAAAAGACCCTGATGCTGGGAGGGATTGGGGGCAGGAGGAGAAAGGGACGACCGAGGATGAGATGGCTGGATGGCATCACAGACTCAATGGACGTGAGTCTGAGTGAACTCCGGGAGTTGGTGATGGACAGGGAGGCCTGGCGTACTGCGATTCATGGGGTCGCAAAGAGTCGGAGGCGACTGCGCGACTGAACTGACTGACTGACTGACTGTTTAAGGCACCAAGTCTGTGCTTTTTGTGATGCAGCCCCAGCAGACTAAGGCAGACTTCAATGCATATGCACATTCTGAGTGACTCAAACTATACTAGACAAACGCATATAGAACTGAAAAGCTGCTGCTGCTGCTGCTGCTAAGTCGCTTCAGTCGTGTCTGACTCTGTGCGACCCCATAGACGGAAGCCCACCAGGCTCCCCCATCCCTGGGATTCTCCAGGCAAGAACACTGGAGTGGGTTGCCATTTCCTTCTCTGAGAACTGAAAAGAGAGACAGACAAGTCTCTTATTTGTGGGAGATTTCGGGAGAAGGCAATGGCACCCCACTCCAGTACTCTTGCCTGGAAAATCCCATGGACGGAGGAGCCTGGTGTGCTGCCATCCATGGGGTCCCTAAGAGTCAAGACACGACTGAGCAACTTCACTTCCACTTTTCACTTTCATGCATCAGAGAAGGAAATGGCAACCCACTCCAGTGTTCTTGCCTGGAGAATCCCAGGGATGGGGGAGCCTGCTGGGTTGCCGTCTATGGGATCACACAGAGTCGGACATGACTGAAGTGACTTAGCAGCAGCAGTGGGAGATTTCATCACCACCTGCACAGAAAAGCATTAAAGATGCAGAACCCATGAGCAACACTATTGACCTACTTGACCTAATTGACAATCATTCGACTGGAGAAGGCACATTATTTTCATGTGCTCATGGGACATTCACCAAAAGAGATGGTGTTTTGGGTCATGAACCAGATCTCAGTACATTAAAAAAAAAAAGCTGGAAATAGTAAGGTAGTACTACAGTACTCTGACCACAGTGGAATTTAGCTAGAAATCAATGACTTGAAAGGGTCTGGATAGTTCCCAAATTTGAAAGTTTCACAGGACATTCCTAAAATTTCCACCAGAAAAAGAAGAAATAAGAGGATTAAAAAGTCATTTGGATAGCATGATAGTGAAAACATAATCTATCAAAAATCTTAGGAACAGATAAATAGTGTTTTGAGGGAAACTGAGGGCTTTAAAGACTTGTATTAGAAAGGAAGTCCCCTGAGGGGACTTCCCTGGTGGTCCAGTGGTCCACTGCAGGGGGCGAGGGTTCAGTCTCTGCTTGGGGAACTAAGATCCCACTTGCCAAAGGGTACAGCCAAAAAAAATTAAAAAGTTAAAAAAAAGAAAGGAGATGGGTAGGTGACACCTGTATTCCTGAAACTTTGGGAGAGGGCAAGGATGACACAGGTTGGGCAGAGTGAGGGGTTCGACACGGAGAGTCCTGAGCAAACAGAGGAACCAGAGAGGTGAGCCGGTTCCTGGTGGTGGGCAGGGGTGGGGGTGGGGCCTGAGCCCTTGGCGTCTGAGGATGGAGTCATGCTTTCTGGAGTTCACTGCCACCCAAATGCCTAGAAAAGCCTGACCGGTGGTTTGACTGGAGTGGGCAGAAGAGGGTTAGACGGGATAGGGGTGGCCAACTGAGACCTGGGGGTGCAGGGCTCAGGCCCTTAGCCTGAGTCTATCTGAAGCCCCACAGCCTCCCTCCTGGAACCAGTCGCCTGTGCCTTCCCATCCCATTGCTCTGAGTAGGGGGCAGGACAGGGCTGCTGTTCTGACCTCGCGGTGAAATCTGAATAATTGATGCCTGGGTCTAATGTTTCACCCGATTGTCATAAAGCAAGAAACACAAGCCCAGTGTGCAGGGAACGGGCGCAGGACAAAGGCTGTTTTCATCATCCCCTTTCCCCCGCCTCAGGTCTGCATGGCTCTCTCCCCAGCACATGATCTGTGACAATCGTCCTGTGTTCTCCCACCTCCCGGGGGAGCCGTGGGAGGGATTATCAGGGAGGCGGCTCCCCCAGGACAGGACGGCAGCAGGGGAGGGCTTCCCGCCCCAATCCCCGCCTGGCGTGTGTCATCTGGAGCGTGTGCCCAGCTGTTGCTGGCTACCCGCTTGGCACTGCCTTCTCTGCTCAGAGCTGTTGCACTGCCTGACAAACACAGAGCTCTCACCCAATAAACATGGGGCCCCAGGGGTTCTGAGTACATGGGGAAGAGGGTGGGGCATCCTCAGGACCCACTGAGCCTCCAATCCAACCCTGTTTGAACTTCTGGTATGGGGGCTACATCTCATTTGTCACACCCTGAAGGAAAACCTACAGTCAATGAACTCCAAATACACTGTTCCAAGAGCAGGGAACCAGTGATAGATCTTTTGTGAGCTGGCATTCACAGCCCTGACAGCACGTCTGGGCTGGGGTGAGGGTGGTGTTTGCACGTGGGTGTTGATGTACACATGTGCATCAACGATGATCTGGTCACCATTGAAGCTGCAGGAATGGGACTGGCGGGGTGGGATGTATGGGTTCCCTGCAAGTTTTCCCACATCAGTCATCTGTACTATTCATATCAGAAAAGGGCAGAAATCCTTGGTGAGCCCAGGTTAAGTCCCACACTCCCAGGTGAAGAGCATGGGGTCCTGAAATCATTTTAGTAAGTTTGAGGCTCAGAGGATAAACATGCTTCATATATTTTCTGGATGATGAAGAGAACATCCTGGAATGAAGGTGAGGTTCTCTGGCCAGGTGTGGGGGCTGTGCTGGCTGCCTCTGTTAGCTTGCAGACCCAGCCTGGGTGGTGAGGAAGGCTGTGTGGGCTTCCAGACCTGGGTACAGAGCTCAAAGCAGGGACCAGCGAGAAATCACCAGTGAGAAATCAAAGTGCAGGCCCTGAGAATGGACGTGTGGATACGATGTGGGTAGGTGAGAGTGGGATGAATTGGAGATTAGGATTGACATACATGCACTACCATGTATAAAATAGATGGCTAGTGGGAGGCTGCTGTATAACAGAGAGCTCAGCTCGGTGATCTCTGATGACCTAGAAGGGTGGAATGGAAGGATGGGAGGGAGGGAAGGGATATACGTATATACATATAGTTGATTCACTTCCTTGTACAACAGAAACCAACACGACATTGTAAAGCAATTATACTCCAATTAAAAACAAAAATGTATCAATCTAATAAGTAATTGGTACTAGGTGGAAATGTTGGGAGAAGGCAATGGCAACCCACTCCAGTACTCTTGCCTGGAAAATCCCATGGACGGAGGAGCCTGGTGGGCTGCAGTCCATGGGGTCGCTAAGAGTCGGATATGACTGAGCGACTTCACTTTTACTTTTCACTTTCATGCATTGGAGAAGGAAATGGCAACCCACTCCAGTGTTCTTGCCTGGAGAATCCCAGGGACGGGGGAGCCTGATAACAGAGAGCTCAGCTCGGTGATCTCTGATGACCTAGAAGGGTGGAATGGAAGGATGGGAGGGAGGGAAGGGATATACGTATATACATATAGTTGATTCACTTCCTTGTACAACAGAAACCAACACGACATTGTAAAGCAATTATACTCCAATTAAAAACAAAAATGTATCAATCTAATAAGTAATTGGTACCTAGGTGGAAATGTTGGGAGAAGGCAATGGCAACCCACTCCAGTACTCTTGCCTGGAAAATCCCATGGACGGAGGAGCCTGGTGGGCTGCAGTCCATGGGGTCGCTAAGAGTCGGATATGACTGAGCGACTTCACTTTTACTTTTCACTTTCATGCATTGGAGAAGGAAATGGCAACCCACTCCAGTGTTCTTGCCTGGAGAATCCCAGGGACGGGGGAGCCTGTTGGGCTGCCGTCTATGGGGTCACACAGAGTTGGACACGACTGACGTGACTTAGCAGCAGCAGCAGCAGGTGGAAATGTTAAAAAAAAAAAAAAAAAGAACAGAACATACACAAAAACAACCACCACCACCAAGAGTAGGCCCTTTGTTCAAAAAGCGGTGGAAAATGTGTTTTCCGTTCTTCCATGGTCCCTCTGTCACCCTGTCATGGTTAAGCATTTTCTCTTTAATATTGGTTTCCCTTGGACCTTGCACTTGTGGGGGGAGTGCAGACCCTCATAGGTGCCCTGACTCTGCACATCTGTGTGTGGGGTGTGTGTGCCTCACCCTCCCCACATCTCACCTGGGCCCCCCAGGGCGTGAGCACCTGACATCCTCCACTGACTTCACTCACAAAACACAAATTCAAGAATAAAACTGTTAAGGATTTCAAGAAGATGACTGCAGAAACTTGTGTGCCCCTTCTGAGCTCTGGGCCAATGCAGGGGTGGCACATACCCAACTGGCTCTGTCTAATGGGGCCTTTCTAAGACTAAGAGTGCTGGGAGTCCTGCCTGGGGAACCACTGCAGAACTAGGGGTGTCTGGGTCAAGCCTTCACCCCAGGCAGCCCGAGGCAGCCACACCAGCAGGGAGAGTCAAGTTCAAGGCAGAGGGAAAGCTGTGCTGACCTGGAAACAGACAGCAGAGCGTTCTGTTCAGATCCCTTCTGGAGAGCCCCCATCTCCACCCACCCCCTGTGAAAAAGACGACCCAAGACCATGTGCGCCCCTCACCCCACCAAAGACCTGCTGCCACTTGGGTACAGAACCTGCCACCTTTCTGTTCTAGGGAGGCTCAAAGGCCAGCCAAGGCCTCAGAGGCAGTGACATCCTGGGTCCCTCCCCCCTCTGCCTTGTCCTGACCTCTTCCCTTCCTGACACTTTTGGGGTGCGTCCCTTGCATGAAATTGCTTGCCACTGACTGGCACAGAGGGTCTGAGCACAGGCAGTGGGTGGAATGTGACATAGCTGAGGGGGGCTCAGCCTTTTCCCCGAAGTTGAGCCCAGACACAGCAGATAGACAAGGGACCTGGCGACTGCCTGGGGGAGGTGTCAGGGACCTAGGATCGGGGTAGGTGCTGCCTGCTCTGAGATTGCTGGTTGTGGAAGAGAGACACGACAGACAAATTCAGCCCAAGAGGTGAAGGCCAGCAGGCCTCTCTGGGGCATCTCAAGAGCTCTGATCTCTGGTGGGTGGTGAGGTTTGGAGGATAAAGGAGGGGTAAATGAGGCTGGGTTTTTTTCTAGGAGTGATGGAGCTCTCGACCTTGGAGGGAGACTTCCACAAGGTCAGGGCCCTGAAAGAGTGGGACCCTGATGAGGGCCGGAGATCTGGGTAGATGCAGATGAAAACTTGGAACTTCAGATCCCGTGAACTTGAAGGACTGTGTGGATGACCGCTCCCCTTACAGGCTCGAGTGGTCCCCCACCTGCATCCTGCTTGAGGCTCACACTGTGTGGCAGGTGTCTAACCAGACAGTGGCTCCCTGGGGACCCACCTCCACCCTCCCTGCCTCCCTCCCTCTGGCAGCCAGACTGGCGTTAAATCCCAGCCCAGCCGGCTGGGGAGGCGTGGACCTGCTGAGGGAGGGGAGAGCTTTTAAATTGTTGTTTTTTTATTGTGGTAAAACACATACAGCACAAAGTTACCATCTGAACCATCCTTAAGTGTGTAATTCAGCCGTGTGATGTAGCTTCACACTGTTGTGAAACTGTCACCACCGCCCTCTCCAGAACACTTTTCATCTTGCAAAACCGAAAACCCTGCCCCCATCAAACACCAGCTCCCCACCCCCACCCTCGGCCCCTGGAAACCACCGCTACTCTCTGCTATAAATTCGACTGCTCTAGAGACCTCGCATAAAAGTGGAAGCAGCGGCTGTTTGTCCTTTAGTGCCTGGGTTATCTCTGCTAAGCATGAGATCTTCCAGATTCACCTGTTTTGGAGCAGGTGTCAGAACAGGTGGAAGGGGCTTTCTGCCAAAGTTGGGCCCAGGTGGGACCTGGCAGGACTGGGTCTTGAGGATGCAGGAGTGAGGAGGGCAGAACTCGGATAAGGAGAGCTGTCCATGTGGGCATATTGTCTATGATTTACATTTCATACCCTTGGGGGACCATCCAGAAGACCGGTGCTACCTTGTGCCCTTGGTCTGGCTCTTAGAAGGCGGGGAGGGAGGGAAGATGACCGAGGGATCAAAGGCTCAGATAGAGGCTGAAAAACCCAGGAAGGGCTGACGAAGCCCTGCTTACCCACATGACACAGCTGGCAAGGGGCACAGTGCATTTCTCTGTTCCTGGCAGGTCAGGGCTGGTGGTGGAGGCTGCTACAGGACCCTATAGCAATGGGAACAGCAGGGTCTCCGTGGAACTGAGGACAGATGGTGGGGTCAGAGCAAGGGGAAGGCAGTGATCTCAGTGATTCCAAGATCAGAGTGGCAGCTGGGGGCCTGTCTGTCAAGTAGACGGCTCCTGGGACCTGGATCCATTGAGGCCAGCAAGATGGGCAGTCAGCAAGGGTCCTGATTCATTTCTAGAGTAAATAACACTGGGGGCAGAAAATCAAGAGGCTAGGAGTAGCCACATCATGATAACTGAGCCAGCAGTCAGACTCAGACACCAGCTCTGAGTGGGAGGCCCGGTTACCCCATGGTGGGTGTAGGACTCCTGGAAGGAAGCTTGGCCTTTCACTGGGAGACTCCATACAGGGGAGGGGAACACGGAGACTTTTCAGGACTACTGGACATAGTCTCTGAATTGATACTAATAAGTGGAACCCAGGGGTCACCTCAGCCCCCTAGTGGGGAGGAGCAGGTGGGATCAAGGATCAGGTCTGGCTCCCGTTCAGTGACCCGTGTCCCACTTTCCAATGGGGTCGTTGGGATGGAGCCTCTTGGCTGTCAGCAGAACCTCCATGTGGGCTTCCTTAACCTCTCGGGAAAGAGCTACAAGAGAGGAGAGGGCCAAGGGGAAGAATCTGGCCCTTGCCTTTCCCTGGGCAGGATATGAGATCAAAAACAACACCCCATTCCAAGGAGATGGCAGAGATGAATCATCCAGTAACCCAGGGGTGGGGGTCCCATCATATTCCCATTAGTTCATAGATCTTGAGCCTAGGAAAACTAAATGTGATGGCAGATTATTGCCATACTAAGGACTAAATTGTGTCCCCCCACCCAACTTCATGTATAGAAGCCCTAACCACCCATGTGACTGCTTGGAGAGGGCCCTTTAAGAAGGGAGTCGGGGTTGAACGAGGGCTGGTATTTTTATAAGAGACACCAGCAGTTTCTCTGTCTCTGCTTGTGCTCAGAGCAGGGCCTTGTGGGACTGAGTGAGAAAGTGTATACACATCTGTGTATTTTCAGTCACTGATTCGTGTCTGACTCTTGTGACCCCATGGACTGTAGCCTGCCAGGCTCCTCTGTTCATGGGGTTCTCCAGGCAAGAATACTGGAGTGGATCTCCATGCCCTCATCCAGGGGATCTTTCCAACCTAGGGATTGAAACTGAGTCTCTTACGGCTCCTGCTTTGGCACGTTCTTTACCATCAGCTCCATCACAGCATCACACATTTATTCAGAGAGGCCTGGACTGTCTGGTCGTGAACAGACAATCCATATACATTAAGTTCTTTCGCAAACAACTTGTCCTCCAGGTTGGCCACAGACTTGGTCATTCTTGGCTAATCTAAAAAACGGATAAGAATTACTCATGCTCTGAGGTGGGTGGGAGCTGGCAGAGGGAGGAGGAGTGCTGGGACTGCAGAAAGGGAGAGGGGGTCCAGGCGGCCTGCTCACTAAAGGCAGCGACAGGAAAGCTGCCTCAGGTTGAGAGAGAGGACAGGTTGAGGGTGGGGTGGGGTTATGGCGGGACTGGAGAGGATCCCCAGCCGAGGGTCTGAAGACAGGGCACCCATTGTGGGCAGGGCCAGGGAGCAGGCAGGTGCTGGTCCAGGCCTGAGCACAGGTGGGATCACTTTGCACACCCACTGGGCAGAGTCTGGGGGATCTGTGGACAGGTCTGAGTGGGGAAGCATGGACAGAACCCCACGCTCAGAGCCTGATCTCAGAGCACAGACCCCATATACAGAGTCCTTGTAGGATTCAACTAGTACAGTGGCTCCCAGCATCCATGCCAGGAGCACCCCCACAAGGGCACTGCTGACTCTGAAGCATTCCTGAGGCTCTTGGGCCCTGTTCTGAGGGGCCTCTGCTGACAGCCCAGCCTTGTCTCTGCTGTCTTGTCACTGCAGCCCCTCTGCTCTGCAAGCGCTCACGTGACAGCCCCAGGTGGGGTGGATGTGATAGACCTGCCCAGCAATTCTACTCATCCCTGCCTAGGTTCCCAGCCTCCTAGCTCCACCTGCTTGTGTCCTGGGCCTTTGGGACGGGGTGAGGGGACAGCCTCTCCTTCACCCACCCTCCCCAACACAAGCACTCTGCAGGTGGCTCAGAGCAGCCAGGAGCCTGGCCCAGCTGCCACCTTGCAGCCTGCGGCTCATCCAGCCTTTGCATCTTCCAGTGGGGAATTCCAGAGCCAGATATTAGGATAATAAATGTGTTTCTATCTCTTTCTTTTGGGAACAGAGCAAGAGACTGTGAAGTGGCCGGCCCTTTGGGGGGCCCATGGGCCTGTACCAGCCTCCAGACCTCATGGTGGCTCTGAGAAGTGGGAGGGGAGAGGTGATGAGGCTCACGGCAGAGGAGTTCCTTCTCTACCTGCTCTGGAAACTCCTCCCCCCTCAAGGGGCCCCCCTCACTGACAGGAGGTGCCAAGGGAGGAGGGGCTACATGCAATCACATCATCTCTGACTGGCAGCTGCATGGACGTTGGTTCCCTCACCCCAGCTGCAGATGTTCTCTGGACCCCCTCTCCAGTCTCCAGTTGCTCTCCAGGCCCCAGCTTCCTGCCAGGTCTCTGACTGTCACCCATCTCACATGGTGTAATGAGAGTGAGGTGTGGAAAGCGCCCAGCCCTCTCAAATTTGGCCCCAGGGGGCACTGACCTCCTATCTCAGTGCTCTCTAGTGGGGTCTGTGGAGCCTCTGGCCGCCGGGGACCAGGAGACACCAGGGAGTCAGGGGTCAACCCAGGGCAGTTCTGGAACCTTCAGTGGTTCAGCAAGGGGAGAAGCAAAGGGAGGGTTCCTGGCCCCAGGACCCCTGGAGCAGGCCCACACCCAGGATACCTTTCTGTTGTATGTTTTAGAAGGTGATCTTTTGAAATTAAGAGTATACATTAAGAGAACGAATTGATGCATGTTCCCTTAATGTCAGCTTTTACCTTTTTAAAAAAAATTTTATTTATTTTATTTTAGCTGCATGGAGGATCTCAGTTCCTCAACCAGAAACTGAACCCAGACTGTGGCAGTTAAATCACTGAATCCTAACCAACAGGCCACCAGGGAACTTTCAGCTGTTACTCTTTCACACATCGGTGTCAAGTTCATTTTGTCCAAAAGCTTCAGGAAGCTCTACTGAGCATTTTCTCCACGGTGTCCTGGACACTTAAGGCTCAGAGTGGCCACATCCTGGAAAGAATATCCCAGGTCATGGGGTGGACAAGCCCACATGGCCTGAGCAGCTGGAGGCATGGAAGGATGGAGGAAGAGCCCCGGACAGGAGGGAGCTTCACACACCCCAGGTTTGCAGGGGAGGATCCTCTGGCTAGAGTGGCCCTGGGGATGGAATTAGGGTCTCTTGGGGCATCACAGAGCATTTGCTTGTGCACTAAGGACAGATAAACAGTTCACAGATGTGCGAGGCAGGCAGGACCCGCAGAAGAGGAGGGTGAACGGCATGGGTCCTGGGCCCAGTGGTCAGGGCATTGGAGGAGGGTTCTCTACCTGCTCTGCGAGCATCTGCTTGGGGCTTTGGGTCTGCTTGCTCACTTCTCCTGAGGTGTCCTGATTCCATCAGGCCCAGGAGGCAGTTCTTATGCTGGAAGCTGAGAATGGGGTCTGGGCAGAGAGGCCTGGCTCCAGATCCTCATACCTTGCCTAACTGGCTCCATGAGCTGGGGCAGTGGGGTAAGCTCTGCACACTGAAGCTTCCTGATTTAGGAAATGGGATAAGAACCTGTATGTACACCCCAGGGTTTTGTAAGGAGGAAAGCGAAGTGAAAGTCATTCAATTGGGTCCGACTCTTAGCGACCCCATGGACTGTAGCACACCAGTCTCCTCTATCTATGGGATTTCCTGGATAAGAATAGCAGAGTGGGTTGCCATTTCCTTCTCCAGGGGATCTGCCTGACCCATGGATCAGATCTGGGTCTCCTGCATTGCAGGCAGATTCTTTACCATCTGAGATACTAGAGAAGCCTTTGAAAGGAGGCAGCAGGATAACAAAACCAAAGCTCCCAGCCCAGGAGGAGAGCTCCGTCCCAGGAGGACAGCGCTGGCCCGGGAGCCCAGAGACCTGCCCAGGAGGCCTCCCCAGCCAGTGCTTGGGCTTTAGGGACCATCTGACTGGGCAGTAGGAGACAGGGTGGGGCCTGCAGGGCCTCTTGGAGCAGATGGAGCTCCAGGGTGGCTGCAGAGGCTCCCTCAGCCTGGTTCTGAAGCCCAGAGGGTGTCATTCCCTTGGAGGGGAGCAGCATTGAGGCCCCTCTATGTGCCCCCGGGTTCCTAGACAGAACCACATGGGGCTCTGAGTTCCTCTACCAGGGCGGGCAGGGCTCCCTTGAGGGGCGTGGGGCATCTCTGGAAACCTCTGAGCTGGAGTCCAGGGCCTGGGAGGGTGTACTGGGCTCTTGTTGCCTGGACACACCCAGTAGGCGGCCCCACCGTCTGACTCCTGCCTGGGCTTCTATCAAAAGCCACACCCTTTCCAGCACTGGGGTTTAATTTTTTCTTTCAGTTGCTAGTCACAGTGCAGCCCTCGGTGGAGTCCTGAAGACTGCACTTTATAGCTGCAAGTACAAAGTCCTTGCCTGGCAGCCAGGTCCCTTCTAGAACCTGGGCCTCCCTGGCTCTGCCAAACCAAATGGGCTGCAGCAACTGGCAGGTAGAGCTCCCTTCTTCCTTTTCCTTTCCCAGTCTTGGAGCTGGCCTGTCTCTGCACTGGAAGGCCCTCCTGCTCCCACCTTTTGCTGAGAATTGGGGTTACTGATGCGGCCCAAACCCCTCAAGCCCTGGCCACCGCTGTGGAGTCCCCATCAGGGCCCATAGGCCATTTTGTCCTCCAAACTGGCCTTTGCATTGTTTGTAGCTCCATTTTGCCATTGGGGTTTCTAAAGCCGAAGCAAAAACCAGAGCTGGAGTGAAACCTGGGCGGGTGGAACAGGTGGAGCAGCCCACCATCCCCTTGTTCTTGGGCCAGCCCAGCCATATCTGGACCCCTAGACTGGAGCCAGGTGTTCTGGAGAGGGTATCTTCACCCCTACCCCTGCCTTAGGGCAGATGCCAGGGCCAGGCAAGCAGCAGTGCTTTAATACCCATGAGCCTCAGCCCTGGCTAGCCCCGGTGGATGAAGCATCTGGTCCCATCTAGAAACGGCTCGCCTGCCTCTTTCCCAGCACCCTAAGGCTAGCGTCAGCATCAGCCCTGCCCAGCAGGACACCCTGGACAGCTACCTGCTGCCTTTGATCTGGGGACAGCCTTGTGTGGTGCTGAACTGTTCACCTGAGCCATGCCTCAGCCTTGCCCAGATCACTCGTTCATTTTCTCAGCAGCCTACTCTCCCAAGAATTAAGGACCTTAGAGTCCTTTGTTGTCGTTTAGTTACTCAGTCATGTCTGACTCTTTGCAACCCCATGAACTGTAACACACCAGGCTTCCCTATCTCTCACCATCTCCCAGAGTTTGCGCAAGTTTATGTCCATTGATTTGGTGATGCCATCCAACCATCTCATCCCCTGTCACCCTCTTCTTCTGCCTTCAATCTTTCCCAGCACCAGTGTCTTTTCCAATGAGTCAGCTGTCGGCATCAGGTGGCCAAAATATTGGAGCTTCGCTTCAGTTTTGAGTTCTTAAATATGCTCTATTTCTGAAGATCGACTCCCAAGACTTAAATGGTTTTAGTGTCTTGTGGGAAGGCTAAACCAGCTTTCAGCCCGCACCAAGTTCATGTCCCAACACGAGACTCTGCATGCCACAGCTAAAGATCCCACATGGTGCAACGACGATCTAACATCCCATGTGCTGCAACTAAGGCCCAGCAGAGCCAAATAAATAAATAAATATGTTTTTAAAAAAGAGAGAGAGAGGGAGTCTTGACTAAACCCCAGCTAGCTCTTAACAGCTCAAGGCTGCAACCCTAAGAGGAAGTTGCAAGTTCCAGCTTTTGTTCAGCGTCCCTGGGAGAATCTGCCTCTCCAGGTCAAACCCTGCTGACAGGCAGAAAGGCCCTGAACTCTGTGAGACCAGTTACTTCAGAACATCCTCTGCCCTTTGAGATGTCCATCACCCACCACCCAGGATGGCACCCTCCAGGACCTGGGAGCTGTCTCTTGGAAATGTAAGCATTCTAGGAGTCCTTCCTCGCCCAGCCAGGCCCCCTACAATGGGAGGGTAAGGGCGGTAGGTGGTCACCTTGCTCTAACTGCTTCTTCCTCCTGAAGACACAAGAAATCCTTTCCTGCTCACAGAAGCACCAACTGACAAACCCAGTGGCCTGAGCCCTCCCCCCAGCCTCTGGCCTTTACACAGTCTCCTGTCTGTGTCTCTTCAAAGTTGAGTTGAATTTGCACTGAGTCCTCTTGTCTTCTGCAATGGATGTTCTTTTTTTTGGTGGGGGGGCCTTGCAGTGTGGCATGTGGGATCTTAGTTCCCCAGCCAGAGATTGAACCTACACTCCCTGCATTAGAAGTGCAAATCCTTAACCACTGGACCACCAGGGAAGTTCTAGCAATAGTTACTCCTGAATACAGTCTATCCATGCCTAGACTTTGGCTGGTCTCTGGCTTTGTTTATCTTTGCTGGATGCTGGGGCTGGGGTCTTGCTCACACTGTTTCTTGCACTTGTCCTAAGGGTGCCCTTGAGCTCATCTTTAAGGCACCTCTGCACATGGGTTGGTGACACATAGAACTCTGCTTTTTCATTGCTATGGGTCACAGAACTGAAAGCTTCCCCAGCACAGCCCAAGGAAGTGCAGTGAGGCTCAGACAGCAGGACCCTCGTGCACTTGCAAAATGCTTCTGAAATTAAAATGCAACTTTTCCTTTGACATTTTTTTTTCCCAAAGGAAATCTTCTTTAGGACTGGACTCCACCCCTCTAGGCACAAAATGGTCATGGAGCAGAAATTTGACCAGATTCTCCTGAACTGGTGTGGTTTTCCCAGGCCTATCGCTCAAGGCATGGGTTTAGGCCAGGACCACCTTCATATACACAAGGCAGCTGGATTTGGGGCCAGGATGTCCAAGACCTGAGTAGACAGGTCCTCACTGCCCCCAACCCCACTTCCTGGGCTTCAGACTGAAGATGTCCAGTGGAGATGGGACCTGGGGTCAAGAGCAGGAGGTCAAGAGCAGGGGTCAATCTGATTAAACTTGAGTGGAAACCTGGTGGCCACCACCGTCAGGGACTGTGAGCTTAAGGGACTGTGGACACGCGATGCTCATTATGGAAGCAAGGATACAGCCCCATCTCCTGTGGGGTAGTCATAGGCAGCTCTGGGGAGGGAAAGCCCCGGTGTGTGGGTATGTGCAGACATGTGTGTGCATATTGGGTGTACGCATGTTGGCATGTGTGTGCCTGAGTGTGCAGTTATAAGGATGTTCACGTTGGGGGGCTGGGTGGCTTATGCCTGGCAGGTGGCTGCTGGTCTCAGGGATCTGGGTGAGGCTGAGAGAGGAGAGGTACCTGCGCACAGGGCCCCGGGAATAGGGACAGCTGCTCTGACATCTCTGAGAGGTCGGAGGGGGACATGAGGAGCCCTGGGGTGGGAGCCTTCTAGTAGAGGTCTCGCTCCTCCCTGGGAGGCTGGGGTGACCTCCTGGTTCTGGCAGAAGAGGGCCCTCAGCGCACCTGCAGCACCTACCCCACCAGTGGCCCTCTTCCTGAAACGTTGCCTCTGCGGAGAAATCCACGCCTGGGGTTAAGGGTGGTAGTGGGCAGAGGGGTGGACCAGAAGGCCTTCTCCCAGAGGAAGAGGAGGCAGACCTGAGCCTGTGATAGGTGGCCTGGCCCACTGACCCCAACAGTGGAAACCTATGGACCTCCAGGGTAAAAGGCAGGAAACCTATGGACCTCCGGGGTAAAAGACAGGAAAGACTCAGGAATGTTGGGGACCATTTCAGAAACTGGCATTCTGCAGCGTCCTACGCATGTCAGGGCTGTCCACCGTATTGTGTTTGCTGCCTTGGCCTGCTGTGTCAAGCAGCCCCAGTCCCCAGAATGTGGCTCCACCACTATGCCTTTAGAAAAAGAACAGTATTTTATAAGAGGAACTCATCACTGATGGTAGATAGTGTTTCAGACAAAGTAATGAGTACTTTTCCTGGAGGCTCCCCACGACAAATGACAAAACACAAAATAGGCACGTCTGAGGAAGTACCAGCAGCTCCTTCTGAGACCCCCTGAATTTTGGAGCTCCCTCTGCAGTCACCTCACCCACCTCCCCACCAGCGGGGTCTCTCCTGTCTCTTGGGAGCCCTGGTCTGCCCTCAAGAACAGCAGCCTTGGGTTCCCAGTGCACCCATAAACCCTGTGGTAAAACGGCAGCAGCCCGCCCTGGGGGCTGCTCTGCCCCCAACCCAACTCTTGCTTCAGCACAGGTGTTGGCCCAGCCACAGTCCCTAAACCACATTCCTCTCTGTCAGAGGGGTCTTTGGGGACTTGCAAGGCAGTCCCACTCTGGCAAACCTTCCCTCCTGGCCTGTAATGTAAACAAACCCGCTGTGCAGGCAGTAAGCGAGATGAAGGCTGAAGCCTCAGGCCCAGCTGCAGCTGAGCGGTGTTTTTCTCTTCTTGTGGTTTCTCCTCGGGGTTAAGCAATGTTTCATTTCTCGGCACAACAACCGACTGGGGCCTCTCTCTCTGCAGTATCAACACAGTCTGATGGGAAAGGGGGAGGGGTCCGCACCAGCCCTTGGGTCTCTGGGCTTCTCTGAGCCTGTTCACGGTGAAGGAATGAGAGACCCTCAGTGTCCTCCGAAGCCTCTGAGCGGAGGGAGAGGCTGCCGAGGGCATGTTCTAGAAAGATTAGGACACAGTGAATGCCAAACACAGGGCCAGCGCTCCTGGGAGAGACCAACACCTTGATGAAAGAAGGTCCCCCAGCTCTGAGTGGACAGCCCCTCTCTTCCAGCCTGGCGGGGTTGCCTGGGACCCCATCCTGGTTTTCTGGAAGTCAGCCCCACCCCATTCCTCTTCCCATCCTTCACCCCACTCCCTCCTTGAGAGTCCTCAGGGAGGCCCTCCAGGTGCCAGATGCTCCCCAACCTGTGGACTCATTTCTGAGACTGAGGAGGTCACTGCAGGGTGATGGGAAGCTGTGAAGAGAGACCGTTGCCCACGGCTGATGAGCATCCTGGCATCGTCTGAGGATGGCCCTGGACTACTGCACCCCCGTCGGCCCTCGGGGCCCCCACACCAGGAAAGTGTGCCCCTTAGCCCGAGAGCATCTCCTGACCTTGACCCAGCCATCTCCTGACCTTGATCCAGCCTTCAAACAGGCTCCCTGAGGCTGCCCTAGTCTCCCCCATCCGCCATGGCAGGTCCCTAGGTCTCCCTAGGTCTCTCTAGGCCCTCCAGCTCCATGACCAGACCCCTCCCTGCCTGGCTGTGCCCCCAGCATCCTGGCCCTTGGCCAGGCATTGTTTGGGGGTAGCCAGGCTCAGAGTGGTTCCAGTTTCCCAGCCTCCCCTATAGCGTGTGACCCTGGGACCCTAAGCCTGGACTCTGCAGTCTTTTGCTCTCCTGATAGAACCAGAACCCTGCAGCTGACCAGTCCTGATCCCTCCATTACTCCTCAATGAGGGGCCTGTTCTGGAGCCCTCACTGGTGGGCAAGGAAGGCCCGGGGATGCTCAGAAACTGGAAGCCTGGACCACCGCCATGGTGCCTGCCTTTGCTTCCTTTTACGAGGTAAACAGCGTCCTCAGCCTCAGCTAGGACATCTGTCCTTGCAGGTGACGCTGTGCTGACTACTCAGAGCCACAAGAGTGCAGAGTAGGGGACCTGGGTCCCCTGACTCTGCTCCCCTGCTCCCAAGCCCTCAAGAATGCATTTTCCTCCTGAGTGTGTGAACAGCCCACCAGCTGTGATCTGAGCAGGGTCTTCTCTGAGACTATGCGGACCTCTGACAGCCCCTTGGCCACCCACTCCCTGTCAACCCCTCTGGCCCAGAATCTACAAAGTAAGGGAGAGGATAGGCAGGATCTGGGCTTCTGGTGGGTCTGCAGCAGTCAGCGGGGCTGGAGTTTTCAGGATTGGTTACTGGTAACCAGCCACAGCACAGGCTGGGCTTCCCTGGGAGCTCACTTGGTAAAGAATCAACCTGCAATGTGGGAGACCTAGATTTCATCTCTGGGTAGGGAAGATCCCCTACCCAGAGAAGGGTAGGGCAATCCACTCCAGTATTTATTTCTGCCTGGAGAATCCCATGGACAGAGGAGCCTGGAGGGCTACAGTGCATGGGGTCGCAAAGAGTCGGACTTGACTGAGAGAGTAAGCACAGCACATCAAAGTGCAGGGCACTTCCTGAATGGGTTCCCCTCCCCCAGGGTCGCACAGGGTCACCCAGAGGCTTCTCCGCCCTGCACTACAGCACTCAGAGGCCCCACCACGTGCTCCAGCCAGGGTGGGGCACCCCTGCTGGAGGCTGGGGACAGTGAGAGGGGCTTCCTGAAGTTTCACCACTCCCTCCCTAGGTGGCCCCAAGCTCCAGACCTCACAGCCACACCCACCTTCCTTCTCAAAGCCAAGTGTTCTGGGTCCTCCCGCTCAGGGTTCTTCCTGTGATCCTAAGCCCACAACAGAATTTAAGTTTCAGGCCGAATGCATGGTTCCTAAGGCAGCCACGGGAGTGGGCCAAGAGAGGGCTGCCCAGATGGACCTCTGTGGGAGGACTCCGCCTGGGCCACCATCAAGGGAGCCTGGGCACCCTCCGCCCCTGCCCAGACAGGGAGTTGGAACCAGCAACCGCAGTGAGGTTTCAGTTCAGTTAGCATTTAGGGAACCCCGGCTCCATGCCAGGACAGTGCTCACTCAGGGGAGGTGCCAAGAGGAACAGGAGCCTGATGCTGCTAGGATGCAATGGTTCCCTGGATCCCCAGTGTGCCACCCGTCAGCTGGGGGCTGAGGGCACAGGGAGCTTCTAGGGGCCAAGGCTTCCATGGCCTTGGGAGGGAATCAGGGAGAGTACAGAGGGTGGGGCAGGCCGGGCTGCAGCTCAGAGGGTGCAGGGCAGGAGTCTGAGCATTATGTACAAAGGGACTTTCTCAGAAACATGCACCCCTATTTCACTACAATAGCCAGCACATGGAAGCAAGGAGCTGAAGGTGGGATTGCCTACTAGGGGGATTCACATGGCCCTTCTGAGTGGTGGAGTCAGTGTGGAGCTGCAGGAAGAGATCCAGGAAGGACAGTCAGCTTACAGAGAGGTAGGAACGCAGTCCCAGGCTTTCACGCTTGCTGGGTGAGGAAGATAGCTGACACTCTAGCACGTGCTGCAGGGTAAATATTTCTACAGCTCAGGGGTCTTTGTGCTTAGGCCAGGTTTTCCAGAGCAAGAGGAATTCTGCAAAAAAAGTCTGCTTGATTTGGGTCTTTTGCAAACAATCAATTCTATCTGGCTTTACACACAAAAAAGAGGAATTCAGAACAGGAAAGCAGCACTGGAGTTTTTAAGAGCCCGAGGACAGGGTGTGGTGGGCTCTGGACTCGAGTCTGGAGCCTTGTGTGGTACAGGGTCCCCTCACCCCTTCTGGGATCTCTTTGCAATGGTGTCGCTTGCCCACATCCCACCATGGAAAATGGCCACCTTCATGTCTACATTTCTGCAAATCTTGCTGTGATCCCTCAAGGCTGGCTCTGTCCTCCCAAGGAAGGGGCTTTGGTGGTCCTGGCTTGGGTCCGGCACCTGTCCCCAGGCCAATCAGTATGGCTGGTGTGGGGACAAAGGCACCCTGGGGACATTACTTATTTTTTTTTGTTGTTCTAACTTTTTATTTTATATTGGGGTATAGCCAATTAACAATGCTATGATACTTTTAGGTGGACAGAAAAGGGACTCAGCCATACATATACATGTATTCATTCTCCCCACAACTTCCCTCCCATTCAGGCTGCCACATAACATTGAGCATAGTTCCCTGTGCTATACAGTAGGTCTTCACAGCAGAACTATTTTCATCCTTGAAACAAAATCCTAACTTGAAACTCTAAATATGCCAGGGGCATGCTTGGAAACAGCAGGCAGATGGCCTCTGGGAGTCCAGGGTCCACCATGCTCACCTCCTTCCCTCCATGAATCCTGAATAAACCTTCAGAGCCCATTTGAGAAATAAACAGTTCTTCCTGTTCCCATGAGAGCTCTTCCTCCCTCCTGCCCCAGCTGCCACCACCTCTTTCTCAACAACACATGTCTCCTGGGTCCCGGGAGGCACCCCAGCCTCCCTGGGGTCTGCAAGGATCTTAAGTATCAGGAGCAGGGGCTTGGAAATGGCAGCTCTGAGAGGCACAGGAGGCATCTGGTGATGACTGGGGTCAAGAGCATGCGCACCATGATAGCTCACAGCATCTCCAATCCTGCCCCTGTCAGAAGCCTCCTTCTGCCTGGACCCATGCAGGTTGGGGGCCCAGATCTCGCCCCTCCCTGGACCAGCTGCACAGACCACAGTCCTCCTGGTTTCCCACCATCTCTGGCCCATGCAGATCTTCTTACATTCCAGCAGTTTGATCGAGGAAACAACTACAGAGAAGCAAAAGGAAAAGAAGGCAAATGGGACCAGTGCTTCTGGTATGTGTCAGCTCACTTACATTAACCAAAGAATCCCTATAATAATCAGCATCTTTATGAACCAAGAGGCCAGAGCCTGGAGCTGGTCAAGTCCCCAAGGTCACACAGCTGGTGGACTGCTGAGCAGGACACTTAAACCAGATGCCCAAGACTCTAACAGATTTCCCTCGTGGCTCAGTGGTAAGGAATCCACCTACCAATGCGGAGATGTGGGCTTGATATCTGGGTTGGGAAGATATCCTAGAAGGAGGGCATGGCCACGCACTCTAGTATACTTACCTGGGAAATCCTACAGACAGGGCTATAGTCCACGGGGTCTCAAATGAGTTGGACACAGTTTAGCAACTTAACAAAAAAGACTCTAATGCCCTCAGTTTCTGCAGCACCCCGTCCAGAGCGGCATGAATTGTGGGTGGTCAGTGGAAGATCCAAGCCCTGGGTCTCATCCATGGTCTCCAGGCTCTCACAGTTGAGCAAGTCCTCCAGTTTAGCCAATTCTAACCATGTCTGTAGCTCCTGGGAATCCTACAAAAGCCCTTGTGCTGTGCAAAAATGCCACATGCCTAGGCAGGCAGGCTGGGCTCCGGATGCCATGTCTGTGCTGCTTGTCGAGGGCCTACCTACTATCTTCACAGCTGAGTCAGTTCTGCACGGGACATGCCCTTAAACTGAGCTCATCCCTCCCCACCACCCCAAGATGAACCCCCCCTAAGACCCTAGTGCCTAGTCTCTCCTCTTCCCAGAAGACCCTTGCCCCTCTGCCACTCCAGCTGCGCCTACTTCCTCTGAGCTTGCCTGGTACCCAGGCCTGTTACAGGCCAAATGAGTTGTCCTGGGCCGAACTATGTGCCCTCCCAATTCATCTGTTGAAGTCGAAGTCCCAACCCCCAGGACCTCAGGACATGATTGTGTTTGAGAATGGGGACTTTTAACAGGACTTGTGTGCTCAGTAACTCAGACGTGTCTGACTGCAATCCTATAGTCTGTAGCCCACCAGCCTCCTCCATCCATGGGATTTCCTAGGCAAGAATACTGGAGTCAGTTGCCGTTTCCTCCTCCAGGGGATCTTTCTGACCCAGGGGATTGAACTTGAGTCTCCTGCATCTCCTGCATTGGCAGGCAGATCCTTAACCACTGAGCCATCAGCAGAAATTAAGGTTAAATGAGGTCACTGCAGTGGGCCTTATCCACTCTGACTAGTGTCCTTATGAGGAGGAGAGATTAGACACAGACACATGCAGCGGGATGACCATGTGAAGATGCAGGGAGATGACAGGCCATCTCTGAGAAGCCAAGGAAACCAACCCTGTTGACACTTTAACCTTAACTTCTGGCCTCCAAAATTGTGAGAAAATAAATTTCTGTTGGTGAATCCACCCAGCCTGTGGCACTTTGTTATGGCAGCCCTAGTGGACTTGTACACAGAGAGGTATTTAGAAGGTCTGTGTGTAGGACCCTGGGGGACAAAAGGTGGGGAAGGGCTCTGGGCCAAGGCTGGGAGAAGAGGGTGGAGCATGTTCCAACACCAGGGGCTTCGGGGTCCTTGAGAAGACTGAGTCACCCTTCTTGGCCTCAACACTGCTCGTCTCATAGAGCTGGGTGACAGCCAACCAGACAATGCCGAGGAAAGCCCTAAAAAGTCTATAAAAGAAATGTTTGTCTTTCAGTCGTGTCCGACTCTGCGACCCCATGGACTGTAACCCGCCAAGTTCCTCTGTCCATGAGACTTCCCAGGCAAGAATACTGGAGTGGGTTGCCATGCCCTCCTCTGTGGATCTTCCCAACCCAGGGATGGAACCCAGGTCTCCTGAATTGCAGGCAGATTCTCTACCGCTAAGCCTAGTCTGCAGATCATCTTTCAAATATTCATCCCACTCCAGCGCCCACCCTGTTAGAGCAGCCACTCAAGTTAGCAAAATGCACAGAATATGACAATGAAACCTGAGAGGTGGATGGTGCCCAGCTTTGTGAGTCCTGCAAAGACATGTGTTATGGCTGCCACTTCCTGGGGTCACATCAGTGGGGGTCCACCCAACTCTTCAGAGCCTGCGGCTGAGCTGCTCTGCTGCAGTCTGGAGCCTGGGCGCCTTCACTGGGCCAGCTGAGGGGCACACAGAGACCGCCGAGATCTGGTCTACCCCTGGGGGACTCTGGCTTGGAAGGTGTCTGGGGTGACTGTCCATCTGGTCTACTGGGACTGAGAGGGTTTCTGGGGGTCGTAACTTCTGAAAGAAAGTGCCAGGCAAAGCAGAGAAAACTCCAGAAGCTGCTGGCCAGGAAAAATGGTGACAGCCTTCCAAAGACATAGTTTTGGCACCAGCAGGAGCACACGTTTGTCCTGAGGTACCCTGCAACTGGTGTATTAATATACTCCTGCTTCTCCACTGAGTCCAAGACTCAGAGTGGGAATGGGCCTGGGAGGGGGCCCCCTTAGAGTGTAATGCCAGAAACACCCACCTTGCCAAGTGTCTGCTGCCACCCCTGCAATTTGGATCATCATTGGTTTGATAGTCTTGGCCCCTGGGAGGTGAGGGGACACCCCCTCCAAGGTGGAGGACCAGAATCCTCTTGAGTGGAAATGGAGACTGACACTAACTACTGTGTTGAATTCCTCAGGCTCCTGAGACAATGGGAGGAAGAGGGGATTTGCTACTCTCTGAGGTCGTCCACTCTCATCACCAAGGGGAGGCTGGGAGCTCTACACACAGAGGTGGGCAAGACTGGTCTGGGACAGGGGCACCTCTAAGGGCCTCCTGTCCAACCACAGAGTCAGGGAGAAAGTCCAACAACAACCATAGCAGGAGACAAGCCTTCCTGGGTGAAGGGTCCCATCAGCTGCCATGTGGATCTGGGTGGCTTCAGAGCCCTGAGGGGTGGTCCTAATTGGCCACAGGTCTCAGGACTAGTTATAGAAATGAAAATCTACTCACATACTCTTTCTCATTAATATTTGCTGTGTATAGGCTATTTCCCCCTTGCCTTCCCTATTTCAAAAATGTTGATAAACTTGTTATTGAATTATAACGGAAACACAGAAAAGTACACAAATGCAAAGTGTACAGTCCGAGGCACACAGGTGAAGAAGTCTGTGTATCCACGCCCAGATCAAGACACAGAACATGTTAGGAAAGGATGAATTTGGAGCTTGAGACTAACAGATACACACTACTATATATAAAATAAACAAGGACCTGTGGTATAACACAGGGAACTACACTCAGTATTTCGTAAAAACTTGTCAAAAGGGAAAAAAATCTGAAAAAAAGAGACTATTTTGAATGTATTTGTATGTATGATTGACTTATTTTGTCATACACCTGAAACTAACAACACTGTAAATCAACTTTACTTCAATAAAAATTAATTTTTTAAAAAGGCACAGAACATGGCCAGCACCCCAGACACTTTGCCTAGGCCCACTCCCTCCTAAAGTAACTACCACTACGAAAGAACTTCGCCGATTTTGAATATGAGCATGGCCTCATGAAGGCTATATTCTAAGGCAGGAGCTTCACTCAACTCAGTAGGATGGAGGAGAAGCTGAGGCTGAGGGAGAAGCTGGGGCTGGGGGAGAATATTTGCTGCCAGTCATTGCAGGAAAAGAGGGAAGTGAAGGCCATTGACTGGTGCTTACTTTTTGGTGTCCTCTAAGCTCTGTCCCTGGAGAAGGAAGTGGCAACCCACTCCAGTATTCTTGCCTGGGAAAATCCCATGGACAGAGGAGCCTGCCTGGTGGGCTACAGTCTGTGGGGTTGCAAAGAGCCGGACATGACTGAGCGACTAAGCACAATCTCTGTCTCACTGGATGCACACCAGACCCATGAGTCCCGCAGGTGCAGCGCTTGCTAGAATCAGAGGGAAAGAAGCACCGGTCCAAAAAAGGCCCAGTGAATCCAGCATCCGGACCTCAGAACCCACACAGTGGGCTCTGCTGATTTTCACCGCATCCCTTCAGCGGGTGGGTTGGCCACGCAAGACTCTCCAGCAGGGGGCAGTACAGCAAAACCGAAAGGTCTTTGGACCAAATCCTCTCAAGATGAATTTAGGGCCAGCAAACTGCCAAGGGCTTGGGTTGCAGGGCTTGATGATGCTGCTAGAGAAGTGAACACAGATGGAAAGAAGAGACAGAAGAGTGCCTGCTGTCCCCTGGAACTGGATCAAACACAGGAGCCCCGTTGAGAACTGGCAAAGCAGGCTTGGGGGAAGGGGAAGAGAAAGGGTGTGGGTGGTCCTGGGTTACTGACTGCTGGAGCCCGCACACGGGAGGGCAGGGACCCATGCTCAGTTAGAACCCAGCAGTAGCCGGGACTCTGCTTGGGAACCGTATGCCCTAACCTCCTTCTGTCTCGGCCGGTTGATCACAGGGTAGACGCTGTCCTTGCTTCTTTGCTGCATGGGGAGTTGGGCAGACCCCAACACAAACGGGGCAATTTGAGGGATCATCCCTGACCTGCCAAGAAATTGGGGGAAGACGGTTCTAGACAGCTTTGGTGGTTGTAACATTTATTTATCACCACATAATGAACCACCTCAAAACAGCTGCATAAAATTCAAAATATCAGTTACTCTGCTGATGAATCTGGAACTTCTGGGGCTTCTGTCAGTGGCTGCCCGAGGGAATGCCAAATTTTCCAGTTTTTCTAGATAGCCTAGAAAGTCAATTTTCTTCAATATGGAAATATCTAATTTTTAGCTAATTTACAGACTATAGGGGCTACACAAGAGCAGCCCAGGTGCAGCCAGCCTGTGCCTCTGCCTGGCCATGCAAGCTCAGTTTGGAATGGTTAAGGGCAGGTGAGGATTCCAGAAGCTTCTCTACTCAGCACACTGGTGCTTTTCTTGGAGTACTCAGGGGAGGAGGGGCTTCCCAGGTGACACTAGAGGTAAATAGCCTGCCTGCCAATGCAGGAGACACAAAAGATGAGAGTTCGATCCTTGAGTCAGTAAGAGCCCCTGGAGGAGGGCATGGCAACCTGCTCCAGTATTCTTGCCTGGAGAATCCCATGGACAGAGGAGGCTGGCGAGCTGCAGTCCACGGGGTCACACAGAGTCGGACATGACTGAAGTGTCTGAGCATGCATGCTGGGGTGCTTGGGGTAGGACCAGGCAAGGGTAAGGAGGGGTAGTGATGAAGGAGTGGGGAGAAAGGCCTCCCTTAGAAGTCTGGCAGAGTAACTAAGCAGCAGATGAGGAGGGGACAACTGGGGGCACAAAGGCCTTCTGCACTCCACTCTCTTCATTTCTCCTGAGGACCTCATTTTGCCAACTTCCCCAGCAGAGCACACCCCCTGCCTCCCAGCTGTAGCCTTAGTGGTGCCCCAGACACTCACTGAACAAGCACACCTCTGGCTCCCACAAAGCAAGCATCAGGCAGTCTTCTGGGAACCAGTCTACCTTCTGCCAGCCTAGCGGTGCCACGTTCAGTCCCTTTATTAGGGAAAGGATGGAGAGGAAACCTGACCCAAGCAGGCAAGATTGTGCAGGAGCCAATCCATGGGTTCTCAGAGGAAGCCGTGTTGCATGTCGTGGATGATCAAGTTCAGCAAGATCCCAACAGGCTCAGTGTGCTCCAGGCAAGATGTGTTGTTTGGAGTATTAATGTAGTTATAAGTTTAAAGTAAATGTTGTTGTTCAGCCACTAAGTCATGTCCAACTCTGTGACCCCATGGACTGCAGCGCACCAGTCTTCCCTGTCTTCCACCATCTCCCAGAGTTTGCTCAAATGCATGTCCATTGAGTTGGTGACGCCAGCCAGTCATACAAAGCTCTGGATAGAATGGAAGTCACCTTCTCCTTCTCAGCATGGTGGGGCAGACACAGGCTCTGGAGGGAGTCAGAGGACGTGAGCTCTCAGCCTGTCTTCTCCTCAATGACTCTCTGGGAGAGCCTAGAGCAGCCTGAGTGCAGATCTGTCAATTGTGCAGGGAGGAGATTTCACAGACAGAATCCAGTGTTCCTCTAGGATGCAGGAACTGGTGCCCTGCTGATGCTTCCCTAGCAAAGCTCACAGTGCTGGGGGTTGGTGGCATCTTGAAGGCAGACACTCCTTCCCTAAATTTCAATGGATGTTGCCACCTTCACTTTACTAACCTAGAGAAAAGTGTCTATCCACCCAGTATAGAGCTCCAGTCTCCAGCCTACTCTGTGCTGACACCTGGCTGACTTCATCTGACACCAAAAGCAAAGGTGATGCATCTGGACACCCCACATAGAAGTGTTCTTGAACTCCCAGCTGCAGGAGCCCCCAAGGGCAGTGTGTGTCTGCTTACATCTAACCCAATAGCAAAGTGTCCAGAGGGACCGGCCTCAGGCTCAAAGAGGGTAAGCAGTTCCCCCAACCCCACCAACTGTGGGGTGATTCCAGGTGCTGAGAAGACTTTAGTGTTGTCAACTAAAATTGTATTCATGACTTAAAAGTAATGTGTCATTCGACAGACAAAACTGAGGATTTAAGCCTAGGACACAGCATCTCAGACAGCTCTGAGGGGATCGTTCCAGAGACGCAAGGGTAGGGTGGGACAGAGCCAAGACATAGCAGAGTTTTTGCAACAAACATCAGGTAGTCAGAGTCTTCCCTGGTAGCACAATGGATAAGAATCTGCCTGCCAATGTACGGGACACAGATTTGATCCCTGGTCTGGGAAGATTCCACATTCCTGTGTGCTACCACTACTGAGCCTGTGTGCCTAAACTACTGAAGCCTGCGCTCCCTAGAAGACAGCCTGTGCCCTACAACAAGAGAAGCCACTGCAGTGAGAAGCCCGCGCACTGACACGAAGAGTAGCCCCTGCTTGCTTCAACCAGAGAGAGCTCTCACATAGCAGTGAAGACCCAACATAGCCAAAAACAAAATCACAAACAAAAAAATTTTTAAAAAGATCAGGTAGTCAGAACATCAAAAGATTCAGTCAGTTCAGTTCAGTTGCTCAGTTGTGTCTGACTCTTTGCACCCCCATGGACTGCAGCATGCCAGGTTTCCCTGTCCATTACTAACTCCTGGAGCTTACTCAAACTCCATAGAGTCCATAGAGTCGATGATGCCATCCAACCATCTCATCCTCTGTCGTCCCCTTCTTCCGCCTTCAATCTTTCCCCACATCAGGGTCTTTTCAAATGAGTCGGTTTTTTGCATCAGGTGGCCAAAGTATTGAGTTTCAGCCCTTCCAGTGAACATTCAGGACTGATTTCCTGTTGGATGGACTGGTTGGATCTCCTTGCAGTCCAAGGGACTCTCAAGAGTCTTCTCCAACACTACAGTTCAAAAGCATCAATTCTTCGGTGCTCATATTTTCATTTTCTTTATCAAAAGATTACTACTAATTAAAGAAAACTGGATAGTTCAAGTAAGGAATCTATCATTTTCTATGTATGTGAAGATGCATACACCTAACCTTTGGTAAGGGACATCTGTCTTTACCTAACCATGACCCAAATCTCCTGCACTGGCAGGGAACCCCCATGGTGGGAGTTTGGTGAGAGATGGCTTTTGAAGCTCAAGCACCAAGACTGTCCTTCCTCAGCAGTCCACCCACCCAGCATGGGCCTGTGACCTGATGGATGCTCCTGGACTCCGGTGAGAGGAGGCAGTGAGAAAGGATGGCTAGATTTCCCACCTGGGGGGCAGTGGCTGCCCCGAACTTAGAGCAGCAGCAGCTCCCTGACTGGCCGGTGCTGGAGGTTCAGCCACACACGTGTGCCTCCACTGTGCTCTCTTGGCTCCTGGGTGGTTTCCAAGCTTGGCTCTGCTGCCTGGTGTCCTTCAAGTTAAGGCCCTTTCTGCTGAGTCATCCTAGTTGGTCTCTGTTTCCTGCTGCCTGGCTCTCTATTTGTCTGATGCCCAGGAAGGGAGATGGGGCTGGTCTCCAGGAAGCCAGCCTAATCTTAGAAGGCACTTGCGAGGTGCATGCAGTCTTCAAGCAGTGGATGGGGTCTCTGTCTTCAATGAGAGGGAGTGAAACCTGAGGGAGCTCTGGAAGGGCTCAGGGGTCCTGGGGCTCAAAACTCTCAAGGCCCAATCTCCCTGTCCTAGGGTGCCCTTCCTGAACTGGGCCTTGAGGTTTGCTTGCCTGTGTGGGAAGGAGAGAAATTCCACACCCAAGTTGCCATTGGACCTGCGTAGTACAGACCCGGGGCTCCAGCCAAGGGGGAAAGAAGTGTAGGCAGGTAAGAGAGAACTGTTGATATGTGGGTATTCTGTCCTCATACAGAATGCACCATCCTGGAACGTGCCCTAGGAGGATTCCTTCTTGGGTGGCTCTTGGAAGCTTGAAAAAAAGCAGTGAATGGCCTAGTTTGTTAAGAGAACGGCAATTGGAAAGAAATGCCGGAACTTGCAAAGCAGACTGTGGAGGAAAGATCAGTGCCTCAGAGAAGCAGCCTTAGGACTCACAGACACACAAAACAATCTTGCGGTCACCAAAGAGGCGGAGAGGGGCAGGGAGGGGGGTAGTTTTGGATTAACAGGTATACACAACTATATATTAAACAGATAAACGACAAGGATCTACTCTACAGCACAGAGAACTATATTCAGTATCTTTTAATAACCTATAATGAAAAAGAATCTGAAAAACAATATATATATATATATATATAGATATTTGCATGTGTCCGACTGCACGACTGAACTGAACTGAACTGTGTAACAGAATCACTTTGCTGTATGCCTGGAACTAATACAACATTGTAAATCAATTATGCTTTAATAAAAAGAAAAAAGAATTGGTCTGCTATACAAGACTGGAAAACTCAGCATATGACTCTGCTCCTCGGAAGGTCTGGAGGATACTTGCCAAGATGGTAAGGAATTCATGGCAAGAGAGGAGGCACTGGCCTACTTAAGAAGCTGGGTGGTGGCTGTCATCAGAAGGGCAGCCAGGGCTGGTGGTAGGAGGTGTGATTGGACTGACCAGGAGCAAGGAGATCTGGGGAAGAGGCATGGAGACCTAAAAGGGAACCTCCCCATGGACAAGTGAATTGGTGTCTGACTTATATCCCTTGGGCTCTTACCTGGTGGCTCAGATGGTGAAAAGCTTGCCTGCAGTGCAAGAGATCTGAGTTCAATCCCTGGGTTGAGAAGATCCCCTGAAGGAGTGCATGGCAACCCATTGCAGTATTCTTGCCTGGAGAATCCCATGGACAGAGGAACTTGGCAGGCTACAGTCCATGGGGTGGCAAAGAGTCGGTCACGACTGAGCTACTTTCACTACTCACTATACTTGTAGCCCTTAAGTGTGTGTTTTGGGGGAGAGGGTCGGCCTCCCTGGACCCAGTAAGAGTCCAGGAACTGAGGACTGACCCTAGGCCCTGAAGCCCCCGCAGGCCCTTGGGAGATGCACCGGCTCCCTCCTGCCAAGTCCTCCTGCTATCCTAGTGTCTGAGTGACTCTCCCTTGCTGGTTGGACCCAGTCTTAACTTCCGTCCACCCCATCCACCCCATAGTCCACTGCCCAGTGGCCATGCCTGGGGCGAAAGCCAGCCAATCAAAGGACACGGCTGTCGGTGGCGTCTTCCTTCCCTGGGCCGGGCCCTTGGGGAGCAGTGGGCCGGCGGCGGTGATGGGAAAACACACACTGTTTGGGGGCGTTGCGGATACAGTACGGATTATTTTTAGCAAATTGTTCTGACTTAGTGAAAACTCTGAAAGATAGTGTTGACGATCGCCCCTATTTTGGTGCTGCAGAAGGCATTGCTATAATTAGATGCTTGTTTCTGGGTGATTCTGCTCTTCCCAAGAGAAGACACCATGCCTGCTGCAGAAACACAGCCCTGAGGGTTGTCTTTATTGTTCAACTAGGGGCTCCATCTTTTACTCTTTACCCTTAAGGATTCACAGCATTTCTGAGAAAAAGTAAATTATTTGCCTGTCTCTCAAGCTAATATTAGCTGGAGCATAAATGAGAGGGTTGGGCCCTCTTTTGTTCTGGATCCTGCTGACAACCAGGAATTATCCCTCACAGCCCGCCCTCCTCCTCAGAGGTACTTCCTGGGCCCCCAGCCAAGCACGGCTCCTTACCTCCTTCCACCCCGAAGTCTCTCTCATATCAGTGTCTGTCATTTGTGACCTAAAATTTATCTCTGAGGCACTTGGACTAATGTCATGCCCCTCTGCTGGACCATAAGCTCCACTTGGAAGGGACTGTAGCTCTCTGCCTTGTCCCTGGAGCCTACGATGATGACATCAGTGAAATGTCACCATCAGAGTCAGGCGTGTGGGGAACCCACAGCCCCCAGCTCTGCTCACTGTCCCCCGTCTACAGGCTCACTGCATGGACTCTCTGTGAGTGCGTGTGTATGTGCTAAGCCACTTCAGTCGTGTCTGATTCTTTGCAACCCTATGGACTGTAACCCACCAGGCTCCTCTGTCCATGGGATTCTCCAAGCATGAATACTGGAGTGGGTTGCCATGCTCTCCTCCAGGGAAATTCCTAATCTAGGGATCACTTCACTCCCTTGCTGCGACTCAAGAAGTTCCCCGACACATGCGTCTCCCCTCAAGAGGAACACCGAGGGTCCTGCCACAACTCAAGAGGAGCCTCGTTGTCCCGTTGAACCTGCATCTCTTATGTCCTCTGCATTGGCAGTTGGGTTCTTTACCACTAGAACCACCTGGGAAGTCCTCTCTGTGCAGTGACAAGCAATTTACAAATCCAACCAGCTTGGGCAGAAGCATCATGAGGCTTTAGTATGGGATGTGAATGAGGTAAGCCTGGAAAGGGAGAAGGTGATATGAGCTGGTGATCCTACTATTGAAACTAGGGTTGGGGCAGGGAGAGAGGGAATCAGAAAGTAAGAGTGTCAGTTTCCTGGGAGCTGATGTCCCCTTCAAGACCTAGTCATAGCCACAACCCGAAGCTCAGGATCTCCTGTACAGTAGGTGCTCATGACTGCCCATGGGAGCAGCCTCTGAAATGGCCCTCAGGATCCTTTCCCTGGTGACCATACCCTCGTGTGGGATCTACTTGCACTGTGCCAGGACCAACAGAACACAGCAGAAGTGAGGGTATAACATTTCCAAGAAAATGTCATAAAAAGCACTGTGCTGAATATCCATTGATAGAGCAATGGATTAAAAAACATGTGGCACATATGTAATACAATGGAATATTAATCAAGAAAAAGATGAAACTGTACCATTTGCAGAGATATGGATGGACCTTGAGTCCATCACATAGAATAAAGTAAGTCAGAAAGAGGAAAACAAATATTGGTATTGATGCATATGTGTTAAATATAGAAAAGTGGTATCAGTTCAGTTTGGTTCACTCAGTCGTGTCCAACTCTTTGCAACCCCATGGACTGTGGCATACCAGGTGTCACTGTCCATCACTGACTCCCAGAGTTTACTCAAACTCATGTCCATTGAGTCAGTGATGCCATCCAACCATCTCATCCTCTGTCGTCCCCTCCTCCTCCTGCCTTCAATCTTTCCCAGCATCAGGGTCTTTCAAATGAGTCAGCTCTTCACATTAGGTGGCCAAGGTATTGGAGTTTCAGCTTCAACATCAGTCCTTCCAATGAATATTCAAGACTGACTTCATTTAGGATGGACTGGTTGGATCTCCTTGCAGTCCAAGGGATTCTCAACTGTCTTCTGCAACACCGTAGTTCAAAAACATCAATTCTTTGGCACTCAGCTTTCTTTATAGTCCAACTCTCACATCCACACATGACTACTTGAAAAACCATAGCCCCAACTAGACGGACCTGTGTTGGTATAGATATGAAAAGAGGTGTAGATATGAGCCTATTTTCAAAGTGGAAATAGAGATCTAGTTGTAGAGAACAAATGTATGGATACCAAGGTGGGTAGAGAGATGGGACGAATTGGAAGATAGGGATTGACATATACACACTACTATGTATAAAACAGATAACTAATGAGAACTCACTGTACAGCTCAGGGAACTCTACTCAGTGCTCTGTGGTGACCTAGATAGGAAAGAAATCCAAAATAAAGGAGAAATATGTATACTTATAGTGGATTCATTTTTCTGTACAGCAGAAACTAACACAGCAAATTTAGGATGGACTGGTTGGATCTCCTTGCAGTCCAAGGGATTCTCAACTGTCTTCTGCAACACCGTAGTTCAAAAACATCAATTCTTTGGCACTCAGCTTTCTTTATAGTCCAACTCTCACATCCACACATGACTACTTGAAAAACCATAGCCCCAACTAGACGGACCTGTGTTGGTATAGATATGAAAAGAGGTGTAGATATGAGCCTATTTTCAAAGTGGAAATAGAGATCTAGTTGTAGAGAACAAATGTATGGATACCAAGGTGGGTAGAGAGATGGGACGAATTGGAAGATAGGGATTGACATATACACACTACTATGTATAAAACAGATAACTAATGAGAACTCACTGTACAGCTCAGGGAACTCTACTCAGTGCTCTGTGGTGACCTAGATAGGAAAGAAATCCAAAATAAAGGAGAAATATGTATACTTATAGTGGATTCATTTTTCTGTACAGCAGAAACTAACACAGCATTGTGAAGCAACTAAACTCCAATAAAAATTTTTTTAAAAAAGCCACTGCAGCTCACTCCATGGTTGAGCTCTGTCCCTTTATGTCTCTGGGTCTCTCTCTGAGATCACTCACTCTGGGAGAGGCCAGGTTGTGAATAGCCCTCTAGAGATGCCCACGTGATGAGGAGCTGAGGCCTCCTGCCAATAGTCCCGTGATTGAGCAACCTGAAAAGTGAATCTTCCAGCCCCAGTCAAGCCCTCAGAGATCAATGCTCAGGGCAACAGCTCAACTACAACCTCACGAGGGTCCTTGAACTGCAACACACAGGAAGTTGCTCTCAGATTCCTCACTGCCAGAACCGGTGGGCCATGATGCACGTTTGCTGTTTTATGTTGTTCAGGTATGTGGTCATTTGTAACACGGCAATGATGA
Source organism: Aepyceros melampus (assembly GCA_006408695.1). Lineage (NCBI taxonomy): Eukaryota > Metazoa > Chordata > Mammalia > Artiodactyla > Bovidae > Aepyceros > Aepyceros melampus. Next base: position 99,064 of record SJXQ01001570.1, on the reverse strand, counting down.
TTCATTCATATACCAGCTGACTGCACCTCTAACTCCTGACTCTGCTCTGTCGCTGGGAGCTGTGTCCCATCCCAGCAGGGTACTCCCACTTCCTTTTCCTCATCAGCCTCTACCTCCCTCCAGCCCCCTGGCCCTGGGTCAGCAAGAGTCACCAATGAGGGCCAGCACTGACCATAACAGAAGGAAGAGCAAGGCTCAGGGAAACCAGGGAAGCTCAAAGTCCTGACCCCTGGCCTGAGAAGGAAACATGACTTTCTCCTCTCTGCCCACATGGCTTACTTAGCTCTTCTGGACAACAAAATCTCTTCCCCTCCATCCTGCTGATCCCACTGCAGAGGAACCAAGCAGCCACTTCCTTTTCCAGATTGCCCGAGGACCATCACTTTCCTGGTTCAGTCCTGATCTCTTCCCAGTGTCCCAGCACCAGAGACCAGTATTCCTCGGGAAGCTATATTCCATCATCAACTGCCATCATTTGCTGAAAGTCCCTGCAGAAAAGAGAAGGGAAGACCTCCCACTGGCTGCCCAGGCCAGGATTGCTGCCCCTGGGCACACAGCTTGGAGTGGAATTTTCAGAGCTCCTTGGTGGGCACTTAATGAGTCCTTTCCAGTTGGAGGCTTCCACTCTTCCGCCAGCAATTTTCTTGTCTTATTTCTTTGCAAATGTCTCTCCTTTCTCTGTTCTCTCCTTTTGCAGCTCCAAGAGTAGGATACTGAATTGTTTGGACCAACCTTCTAGTTGTCTTTTCTCTCTGTCATAGATATTTTCTCTCTGTCTAGACATTTCCTCCACCTTGCCTTCTACCTCATCTATTAGGAATCCAAGTTCTTGGATGACCTTTTCCTTGTCTCTTGGGTGCAATATCCTCTCTCACATCCCTGAGAATATTAATGACAGTTTCATTAACAGCCTCTCTTCTGCTCCTTTCTCTCTAAGTCCTCTGATGCCTGTTTTCTGTTTGGTTCCACACTGGCACATTCATTCACACGGTCATGGATTCTGGGCAATCTGTTCAGAGTCAAAAGAGTAGCACTAAAGTGCTCTCTGAAGATTTCTTGCGGGGAGGGGGCTTATACTGGTGGGAAGAGCAAATTTCTTGTGGGGTAACCTCATAGGTGAGTATTTCCAGGTCTCTTCTCTAGGGATGTGTCCTCTCCCTGAAGCACGGAGGTCCTGCTGCCATCTTCCTGGGTGCAGAGCTGGAAAGGTGCTTTGTGAGTTCTGTTAGTGTGAAGTCTTTCTTCTTCTACCCTTGCCCTTCTCAGTCCAGAATCCCACTCCCACCTCCTGTCCCTGGAGTCCCTGAGACCAGAGCCACCCCTCTCCACTTTCTCCAAAGAGCAAAACTTCAGGCTTGTCTGGAGACTGCAGAGGAGGACACCTGGGGTCCCACCTACTTCCTGGACAGAGTCTAAATAAACCCCTCCCTTTTTTTTTACCTTGACCAACCTTACGTCATCCATCTCTTATGATGCCAGGTGCTATCCACTGTCCAGGCTCCCGGGTTCCAGAGTGGACAGACCTGATCCTTGGCAGTGGACTCCACCCCACCCCCACAGATCCGTAGGTCCTGGCTTCCTCTTCTCCATCTTACCTTCTCACATCTTAGCCTACCTCCTCTCCATCCTACCCCTCACATTTCAGCCTACTTATTGGGAAAGCGGAGGTAGCTGTGGATCCCTCCCCCATGCTGTTGCAAGGCAGAAATGAGGTCACCATGGTGCCATTGTTAGGGGAAGCATACTGACTGAAATAGCCCACCCTGGCCAGGCACCATAGTAACTGTTTGCGTGAGTTATTTTACAACAGGAGGTCCTGGTAAAGAATGAGGAACTAACAGGCCACCACCAACCGGAAGAATTTGGGGAAGTCAAAAGGAGATGCCACGTGTCCTGCCACCTTCCAGAATCCTCCTCACTGGCATCCATCTTGGCTGAGTGGTGCACACAGCACCAGCAAGGACCGTGGGTCAGATGACTGGCCAGAGACAACCTGAAAACTCATCCCATCACCATAAAACTGAGGCTGTAGGCCACATGGCAGAGCAGTCCTCCTGGGTTCTCTTACCCTGCTGCTCTCCACCCTTTCCAATAAGTCTCTTGCTTAGTCAGCATGTGTGTCTCCTTGGACAATTCATTTCTGAGTGTAAGCCAAGAGCCCCCCTCTCAGATCTCGGAAGGGGTCTCCCTTCCTACAAACACTATGACCATGATGGCAGCCCCTCGGGTGAGCTCTGTCCCTGGCACACACTCTGTTTCTCCCACACAGGCCCAGGAAGAGGAGTCACATGCAGGGACCATGGGAAGCACAGAGCCAGGAAAACTGCCCCCTCCACGTGCCCCCACTCCCACCCATCCATGCAGGACCGGCCCCCTGCCTAGTGTGCCACCCAGTGACGCTGTGTTGGCTGTTTCACAGCCTCCCCAAAGCCTCCTTTCAGCCCCCTCCCTCCACACCCACAGACAGAAATGTGAACAAGTGAAAAGTCACCATGACAAGAACATGAGCTGGCAGCTGAGACCTGCATGGCTAATGACGGTCTGAAAGAAGAATGAGCCAGCTCTGTGCCATCTGCCCACCTACTCCTCAAATTACCTTCACCCACCTTCGAAATGGTGTCTGACTTTAGGAAGAGTGATTGCCAATGTGGGAAAGATGTGTGTCCCTCCCCTGCAGGGTGAGGCAAGCTTGCAGAGCAGTCCTAGTTCTGTTCTGTGGGGGTCTAACCTGTCTGCTGCAGCAGGCTCCTGGCAGAGCATGGGCACTAGGGGGTGGTAACACAGGGTGTTTCAGGTTAGGTCTGCTCCTGTGACCCAGGTTGGCTCGCCTCCCATCCCTGACCAGGACTGTTGAGGCAGGAAGCCTTGCCTGGAGCCTTTGATGCCTGGAGGCCTGGCCAGACACATGGTCAAGCTTGTCTTGTGCCCTAGTATGTGGTCACAGTGCACGTGTATTTCAGGGAAGTCTTTAGGCTTTGAGGTCATTCACTTGATGACCTGGACATTGTCAGAGGCTCATTTAGGAAAATACAAACTTAACCTACATCAGCTGGTAGAAGAAAAGCATTTGTTAGTTGTGATGCCCTCCTCCTAAGGCAGGAGGTTCCCTGGTGGCTCGTGGTAAAGAACCTGTCTGCCAATGCAGGGGACTTGGGTTTGATCCCTGTGTCGGGAAGATTCCCTAGAGGAGAACATGGCAACCCACTCCAGTATTCTTGCCTGGAGAATCCCCGTGGACAGAGGAGCCTGGAGGGCTCCAATCCATGGGGTCACAAAGAGTTGGACACTACTCAGTGACTAACACTTTCACTTTCACACTGGTGAGTTAGGATTTCAGTATATGAATGGGAGAGTGGGGCAAAAACAATTAGCCCAAGACGTCAGAGAAACCCATGATGCCAGTGTCCATGTTTTATGTATCCTTCCAGGAATTAATTTCTGTCATTCTACACACACATACACACACACATGAAAGAATTCTACACTCACTCTCTCTAGCTTCCTCTTTATCATGAGTATACTTTTATATGCTTTGAAGACTGGTCCATATCACAGACCTGTATATTTGCTGTTGTTGTCACTAAGTCATGTCTAACTTTGCGACCCCACAGACAGCAGCATGCTAGGCTATATACACACCTCAAAAAAAAAACAAACCCTGATAATTCCATACTATGGATGTGCCATAATTTCATTAATATTACTATTGCTAGTATTTAGGTTCTTTTCTAAATGAGGAAAATGAGATGGTTAGATAGCATCACCAACTCAATGGATATGAATTTGAACAAACTCCAGGAGATAGTGAAGGACAGAGAAGCCTGGTGTGCTGCAGTCCATGGGGATGTAAAGAGTCGGACACGACTGAGCGGCTGAACCATAACAAGGTGTTTCCACCCTTTTACAATCATAAGCAATGCTTCTGTGAGCCTGTGATCAACATCCTTGCAGAGGTACTTGAGAACACACACAGAACAAAGTCTGAAAGCAAGCTTGCTGGGCCGGTGGTTCTGACATAAAGGCCCAAACCTTCCAGGTCCTGTCCCTCTGGCACTGCAGTTATCAAAGTTTCTGGAGCTTGGGCAATCTGATTTAGGTCTACAGTAAGGTTCCCAGGTGTTTCAGTCTGCATCTCTTTTCCGTGAGATTAAGCCTCTTTTCAAAGGTGTAGAAGACTTTTCCCTTCCTGTGAGGGATTTCTATCCATTTTTCAATTCCTTCCCTGGCTTTTTTTTCTTTTCTTTTGGTATTGATTTACAGTATTCCCGCACTTGTGACATAAATTGCGTATATTATTAAGCAGATGATACTGTTTTCATATTGCAGACAGAACTATACTTTGTTCATTTAATGACTGTATGATAATTCCATTCTAGGAAAGACCCATTATTTTATTCTTAGTTGAAAGTTGCCTTTCTACTTTAATCACATGTTTTCTGCCAAGCAGAAATATCTGGCTCTTATCTGGTATCAATAATGTGATTTATGGCCTAGGGTTTTGTAACATAAGCCTCCAAGCCCACGAGCCCCTTTCAAGACATGGCTGTGGCCAATGTATCCTTGTGAAGTGGTGTCCCTAAGATGGGAAATTTGCCACATAGAAAAGTGTCTGATCCACGTGGAAGCATCCCCGTCCCCTCCCATCATGGTGTAACTGTCTCAGAGCAGGGGCCCAGGCCAGCATCAAGCACCCCTGCAGCTGAGAAAGAAAGGCCCAAGGCAGAGGGAAGGGTGGAAGGCCAGGTGGGTGGGTTCCACACACTCTCCACCAAGGCTGGAAGTGTCCACGGCCACCCCAGCTGCCTTTCCTGCCCAGCATTCTCCATCCTTCCGCACGGGACACCGCCAAACACTGCAGTGAGCCGCTTCTTTGTGTCAGAGCCTACCCTGGGGGCTGGGACGATTGCACTGTGGAGACTGGTGGTCCGCAGAGGGCACGCTCCTGGCACCAGGTTAGGGCCCTGCTTAGCTGGGGGAAGCAGCAGCTTGCGCTGAGTGCTGCCCAGAATCTGGGAAGGAAAGCTGACAGGAGGCAGGTGGCAGCAGATGAGGCCAGACCCGGGGACCAGAGCCCAGGCTGCTCCCCACCGTGGACACACTGCAGAGACCCCATAGGGTCAACACCCCCCCAACCAAACCAAGCTGGAGGCACCCCCACACCCTGGGCGAGACTAGCAGGGATGCCCCACCAACCCAGAGGGCAGCGCCTATCCAGGACCTCAGTGACCCCAATGCCTTTGGGGAATGGCCAGGCTCTGCAGGCTGGCAGCTCAGCCTCTGGTTCTGACTTAGCGCTGATTATCAGTTTTCTCATCTATAAAGAGCGCGTAATGCTATGGCAACCCCTGAGGTGGGTGAGGAGTGACCCACGTGAATCCTTGGACCTGTGAGCACTGCTCAGTGCATGTAGATGGAGGGCAGAGCTGATCCCACTCACCAGCCCAGTCGTGCACACCCCTCCCACACACCCCTCCCACACACACTCATCCAGGATCACATTTTCTCTGCAAACGGAGAAACTCTCCATCACAGATTTCAGCACAGCTAGCATCTATGCTGGGAAAGACTGAGGGCAAGAGGAGAAGGGGCAACAGAGGATGAGATAGTTGGATGGCATCACCAACTCAATGGGCATGCCTTTGAGCAAACTCTGGGAAATAGTGAAGGACAGAGGAGCCTGGCGTGCTGCAGTCCATGGGGTCGCAAAGAATCGGACCCGACTGAAACTGAACAACTGAGCCTCCACGCTTTACCTGAGCCACCAGGAACCAAGTGCCCCTACTCCTGGAGGATGCTCTAGGACTAGGGGTAAAAGTCAAATTGCACCTGTTCACCAAGGTGAGTCCCTTGCCTCTTTCTTAGAGGTGGTGACATGCACAAGAGTATCAGGTTCCTGACAAATGCTGGCTCCCTTGGGACTGAAACTGCTTGCCTGCAGGAGAGCCCAACTGCATGAGGAACTCAGTGACCTCTGTGTTTGCTGAGACGGGATGGGAGGGGGCTGGTGCCGCCCCTCTCGTGTCTCGCCCGCCCTCTGTGGTCCCTGCAAAGAGTCAGTATTTAGGAGATCAGGAAGTGGTCCTTTTCACAGGGCTGCCTTGAATTATTTCAGCTGCACCGAGGTATTTCAAAGTCAGACCAAATAAACATTTGCATCTAAAAGAGGCAAAACGAGGTCATTTGAATAGAGAAGAAAGCCTTTCCCGTATCCGGAGGGTGTGGCCAGACTCCCCCCACGAAGCCTCACAGCATTGCTTTGGTTTTATGAGTTTGCCAAGGCACAGAGTTCTCTGGCTTCAGGAGGAAAGTGTTTTGTTTGAAATAAAACAGGAGCCGATCTACGATTCCTTCCCTGATCTGCTCCGTGGCCATCCCGGCCCCCTGCAGCTGCCGGGACCACATCTTTAAAGGTTTGTTTTTCCTGAGTAGGCAGCCCCACTGGGTGTTAACAAGCAATCAGGCCCAGGGCGGGTGTCTGAGTGTATGTGTGTGTGAGTATGTTGCGGGGCGAGGGGGGAGGGGCGGGGTTTGCTGCTCCCAGCCTCCACTCAGCATCCCGCATGTGGTCAGAGGTCTCTGGCCTACCCCCAGCTTTCTCTTTCCTTCCTCTTCATGTTGGGCCTGGTGCCCAAGAGACACAGCCGGACCTTTCCTGAAGAGTATGGACTGAAACCAAGGTGTTCCTGTTCAGTTGCTCAGTCATGTCCAACTCCTTGCCACCCCATCGACTGTAGCATGACAGGCTTCCCTGTCCTTCACCATCTCCTGTGGGAATCACCTTTTCTTTCCTTCCAGCGATTATTTCCGCCCTCCTCTGGCTTAAACACATCTTTTAAATTAAGCCCAAAGGGAGGGGCCGTCTGTATAGCATTCTGTGTGCTGACACCCCTGCCCTCCACCCCCACAGAGACCTGTAACATTTCCACCAATCATTGAGCTCCTGGATGACAACAGGGTCAGGGCACACCCTGGCCTCACCTGAGGTACAGGTGCTCTTACACAAGTGGGACTTCCTATCCAAACCACATGCCCTCTGACCCTCATGGCATCTTTGCCTCAGAGGAGTGTCTGCACAGACCTCAGCCCTCCTCGACCCTCCCACTCCTCCAGGAGCCCTTGCTCATTCATTCCTTCATGCACTGGGCTCAAGATGACTCATTCAACATGCAACTTTCCCTCCTCAGACCCTCTGAGATATCAGGTTCATATAAAAACAAATCCTNTGCAGCACTTTAGCAGCAGCTAAAGGATTTTAAATGGATCAGCTGGAATTTCATCATCTCCTCTAGCTTTGTTCATAGTAATGCTTCCTAAGGCCCACTTGACTTCACATGACAGGATGTCTGGTTCTAGGTGAGTGACCACACCATTATGGCTATCTGGGTCATTAAGACCTTTTTTGTATAGTTCTTCTGTGTATTCTTGCCACCTCTTCTTAGTTTCTTCTGCTTCTGTTAGGCCCTTCCCATTTCTGTACTTTATTATGCCCATCCTTGCATGAAATGTTCCCTTGATAACTCCAATTTTCTTGAAGAGATCTCTAGTCTTTCTCATTGTATTACTTTCCTCTGTTTCTTTGCATTGTTTATTTAAGAAGGCCTTATCTCTCCTTGCTGTTCTCTGGAACTCTACATTCAGTTGAATATATCTTTCCCTTTCTACCTTGCTTTTTGCTTCTCTTCTTTCCTTAGTTATTTGTAAAGCTTCCTCATACAACCACTTTGCCTTCTTGCATTTATTTTCACTTGGGCATGGTTTTGGTCACTGCCTCCTGTACAGTGTTACATACCTCCATCCATAGTTCTTCTGGCACTCACTCTACCAGATCTAATCCCTCAAATCTATTCATTACTTACACTGTATAATCATATGGGAGTTGATTTAGGTCATACCTGAATGGCCTAGTGGTTTTCTCTACTTTCTTTAATTTAAACCTGAATTTGGTAGGAGCTCATGATCTGAGCTATAGTCAGCTGCAAGTCTTATTTTTGCTGACTGTATAGAGCTTCTCAATCTTCAGCTGCAAAGAATATAATCAATCTGATTTCAGTATTGACCATCTGGTGATGTCCATGTGTAGAGTCGTCTCTTGGGTTGTTTGAAAATGGTGTTCGCTATGACCAGTGGGTTCTCTTACAAACCTCTGATAGCCTTTGTCCTGCTTCATTTTGTACTCCAAGGCCAAACTTACCAGTTATTCTGGGTACCTTTTGATGTCCTACTTTGCATCTCTATGATGAAAAGGACACCTTTTTGTGTGCGATAGTTCTAGAAGGTGTTGTCAATCTTCATAGAACTGGTCAGCTTCAGCTTCTTTGGCATTAGTGGTTGAGGCATAGACTTGGATTACTGTAATGTTGAATGGTTTGCCTTGGAAATGAACTGAGATTATTCTGTCACTTTTGAGATTGCATTTAAGTACTGTATTTTGGACTCTTGTTGACTATGAGGGCTACTGCATTTCTTCTAAGGGATTTTTGCCCACAGTAGTTGATGTAAGGGTCATCTGAATTAAATCCGCCCATGCTTGTACATTTTAGTTCACTGATTCCTAAGATGTTAATGTCACTCTTGCCATTGCCTGCTTGACCACTTTCAATTTACCTTAATTCATGGACCTAACATTCCAGATTCCTATGCAATATTGTTCTTTACAGAATCAGGCTTTACTTTTACCACCGCACACATCCACAGCTGAATATCATTCCCACTTTAGCCTAGCCACTTCATTCTTTCTGGATCTATTAGTAACTGCTGTCAGTTCTTCCCTAGTAGTATACTGGACACTTTCTGACCTGGGGAGCTCATCTTCTGATGTCATATACTTTTGCTTTTTCATACTGTCCATGGGGTTCTCCAGACACAAATACTGGACTCAGTTGCCATTTCCTTATGCAGTGGACCATATTTTGTTAGAACTCTTCGCTATGACCCATCTGTCTTGGGTGGCCCTGCATGGCATGGCTCATAGCTTCACTGAGTTAAGCAAGCCCATTTGTGATGACTAGGCTGTGATCTATGAAGGGGCTTGCCACGTCCAGCATAGTGGGTGAGAAAGACGTGAAACCAGGCGAGCATATAAGGAAAAGACAGACACATATAATTTGGCATGAGGGAGTCAGAGGGCCCTCCTGCTCTCCACGGCAGGAAGACTAGATAGCCGTGACTAGACGGACCTTAGTCAGCAAAGTAATATCTCTGCTTTTGAATGTGCTATCTAGGTTGGTCATAACTTTTCTTCCAAGGAGTAAGCGTCTTTTAATTTCATGGCTGCAATCACCATCTGCAGTGATTTTGGAGCCCCCCAAAATAAAGTCTGACACTGTTTGCACTGTTTCCCCCATCTACACACATTAATAATGAATTTTTCCCTCCTTAATTTTTAAGTAAAATTACAGCTTCAGGAAGATGTGCTGTGTTTATTCTTCAGCTTCCTGTGGGACCAAGAGTTAAGACTCAGTACATGTTGGAGAGATGTACCCCAATACCAGGAGCTTGGTGTAGATGTTGAGGCTGCTGAGATGGCAGTGAGAATTTCCACTGGGCAATGATGTGATCAGATGATCAGTTGGTCAGATTGGCAGGTGGAGGAGAGGCATCTAGAAGGCCCTGAGGCAGGAGGCTTGAGAAGTAGTTACTGGAAGATCAAAGGGAAGCTAGAGGCCTGTTGGGGAAGTGGAGGGGAGGGATGGAAATCACCAGATTTACTAACCTTTGACACTTCTTTAAAATATATCAGATAAGCTGATTGGAAATCTGTATTTAGTCATTGCTGTTCAGTCATGTCACTCAGCATCAGTCCTTCCAATGAATATTCAGGATTGATATCCTTTAGGGTTGACTGATCTCCTTGCTGTCCAAGATAGTCCTAATCTAATTTTATTTTAAATAGAAACTTTGAATTGGTGTTCTGGAAGCTTTCAGCTTTTCTTTGATTGGATTTGATTCTTGTGGGGTGGCCCTTTCATTTACTTGTGCTTTTTTAATTTTCATTTTTATTTTCTCTTCTCTGTTAATCTCTAGAGGCAGAAAGCAAGACTCCAACCTGACACTTGGGTCCTTGAAGCCTGAGACTTGGAGAAGCAGCTGCTTGTTCTGAGGCGGTATGGGATTTTCATTCTTTATTTCCTTTTATTAAGAAATGTTTTCCCCTTGCTTAATGTTATCCTGAATTTTATTTTCAAAAAATGCAAAAGGTAAATTGGATTTCCTCCCATGACCACACAAAAGATGCTCTTATACTTTTCTCCTCCTCTCTCACTCCCTTCCTTCTCTTCTTTCCTCCAGTTTTTAATGATGCTTTCAATGCATTCCTTTTGATCTTTCAGTTTTTTAAGGAAGATACCAACTACTCATTTTTTGGTGAACATTTCTATGTACGCCTAAAGAATGGTCAGTCCCAGCCACTCAAACTTGTATGAGCTTCCCCATCACTAGCTGTGTTTCTTTGCTGGAATCTTTCAGCAAAAATCATTGTAATACACAATATTTGTTTTTAGTTGTGTCTGCAGAAGATGAGATGGTTAGGTAGCATCACTGACTCAACGGACGTGAATCTGAGAAAACTCCAAGAGATATTGGAGGACAGGGGAGCCTGGCGTGCTGCAGTCCATGGGGTCATAAAGAACTGGGCACAACAAGTCAACTGTTAAAAATCAGCAGCTAATTATTTGAAAATGGGGGCTTTCCATGTGGTGCTGGTTCCAAATAGGAAAAGGAGTACGTCAAGGCTGTATATTGTCACCCTGCTTATTTAACTTATATGCAGAGTACATCATGAGAAATGCTGGGCTAGAGGAAGTACAAGCTGGAATCAAGATTGCCAGGAGAAATATCAATAACCTCAGATATGCAAATGACACCACCTTTATGGCAGAAAGCAAAGAAGAACTAAAGAGCCTCTTAATGAAAGTGAAAGAGAAGAGTGAAAAAGTTGGCTTAAAACCCAACATTCAGAAAACGAAGATTATGACATCCAGTCCCATCACTTCATGGCAAATAGATGGGGAAACAGTGGAAACAGTGGATTTTCTTGGGCTCCAAAATTACTGCAGATAGTGACTGCAGCCATGAAATTAAAAGACGCTTGCTCCTTGGAAGAAAAGCTATAATCAACCTAGGCAAATATTTAGAAGCAAAGACATTACTTTGCTGACAAAGGTCCGTCTAGTCAAAGCTATGGTTTTTCCAGTAGTCATGTATGGATGTGAGAGTTGGACTATAAAGAAAGCTAAGCACTGAAGTATTGATGCTTTTGAACTGTGGTTTGGAGAAGACTCTTGAGAGTTCTTTGGACTGCAAGGAGATCCAACCAGTCCATCCTAAAGGAGATCAGTCCTGGGTGTTCTTTGGAAGGACTAATGCTAAAGCTGAAACTCCAATACTCTGGCCACCTGATGTGAAGAGCTGACTCATTTGAAAAGACCCTGATGCTGGGAAAGATTGAGTGCAGGAGGAGAAGGGGACGACAGAGGATGAGATGGTTGGATGGCATCACTGACTTGATGGTTATGGATTTGGGTGAACTCTGGGAGTTGGTGATGGACAGGGAGGCCTGGCATGCTGTGGTTCACGGGGTTGCAAAGAGTTGGACACAACTGAGAGACTTTACTGAACTGAACATGTGGCGCTAGTAGTAAAGAACCCACCTGCCAGTGCAGGAGATGTAAGAGACTCAGGTTTGATTCCTGGGTCAGGAAGATCCCCTGGAGGAGGTATGAAACCCACTCCAGTATTCTTGTCTGGAGAATCCCATGGACAGAGGAGTCTGGTGGGCTACAATCCATAGGGTCGCAAAGAGTCAGACATGACAAGCAACTTAGCACAGCACAATTATTTGTAAATAGTATCTCTGTATCTTATCCCCAAGTATTACACAGGAGACTGTTCTAGAAAATGTAGATTATTGTTCAGATGATTTTCATACTGATATATTGATAGCTGCAAATGAAGAACTTTTTATGTCTCTCTAAGGTTTCCAGGAATGTGGACGGCTCATGAGTTACTAAAGTGAAATGAAAAAAAAAAAAAAAAGATTGTAAACATGCAACTCTGACAAACCTGAAAAAGTCTTAAAATTTTGGGAAAAAATATTTGGAAGTTACGTTTTCTTTTGAGTCTGTCATAAAACTGACTTTCTGATATTTGCTTCTTTTGATTTACTGTGCATCTCTCTGGGGTAGAGGGGCTAAACATAGAACAAATGTAACCCCTTTGAGCAAAACCGGGAAATAGTTTGTCCTGGTTAGAACAGTATATACTTATCTTAAGGGTTTCTGGAACCATTCTGTTTTTAGATTCGTTCTTTGGTTAGTTAATTCCTTAAAACCATAGACAAACATTATTTAAACAGGTAAATCTTTCTAAATATTGGCTGTGCAATAGGCTTTCATTAGTTATTTTCCAGATCAAGTGGAAATGAATAAAATAACTGAATTGTTAAACAAAACTTCTGAATATCTGAACCATTGCTTGATAAACCAAAAAGAATTACATGTTTATTCTTAAGCACTGAGGCAGACAAGCTATTGGGTTTTCTTCAAAACAGCTCAGAGGCAAATAGAGTTAGGTTGTGTCTGTACTAGAACACTTCTTATACTAATGAAAAGGACCTATGCAAATACCAACTCAGAGGAGAGAAACATGTTTTGGGGAAAAAACAGGGAAGTTTGTTTCTGAGACAATGACACTTTGTTGAGTATCATCAGCTGGACCCAGAGAAAGTGTCATTCATCACCTGGCAGGAGGTAGACGGAGAATAATGCATTGGAATCTTAAGATGGAAGAGGCTGGTGATATTTCTTTGATTTTATGAGATTCCAGAGGTGAGAGTTATAACCAGGCATTCCCTATTGTAGACATTTGCCAATTTATGCCCTAATGTTGTAATGAATCTCCAAAAGGACCAAGCACGGGCAAGTGTTATTATTAAAACTAATTAAATCACCTTGAGTTATGGCTTATCCCAGGCATTATCTAGCAGAATGATCATAATAAAGTCTGGAGAAAACAAATAGATGAAGACTGGTTAAGCAGGGAGTTCCACTGATATTTTTTTCACTCTAAAAACAAATCCTCCCCAAATACCAGAAATTATTCTCACTGTGCTTTAATTTTAGTAATAATGCGTAATCGCAGTCTGACCTGTGTTTATCGTGGAGAAGCAGGACTGACTTTCTTGTGTAGTGTTTTTATTTTAAGTCACATTTGCCAAGGTAATTAAATAAGAGATTAAAATCACACTAAGTATCCTGGGGCATTGTAGTCACAGCTTAGATGTGAAACAGCAGAGTGTCCCTCATTTTGCATCTTAATATAGCAAAGTCATTGATGGCTGAGGGACAGTCAGGGAGCCGATTAGTTTTCTAGGCTCTGAACAACTACATAATTGTTTGAAATGAAAATGCAAGTTAAATATCATCGTTATAAAAAGAAAAAGTGAGATGTAAGGAACTCAAAAGCATCATCCATAGAAAAGTAATTTAAAATGTTCACTTAAAATATATCCAGTTTGGGGAGGAAATGAGTGGGAAGAGAATTTTGCAGCAAACACATTTTTTACTGAGGTGTAATGGACACACAACATTGTGTTAGTTTCAGGTGTACAAAGTAATGATTCAGTGTTTGTATATAATGTGAAAGATCATCACAATAAGCCTAGTTCACACCCATCCCCAATCATAGTTACAAAAAAATTTTTTTGTGATGAGAAATTTTAAGACCTACTCTCTCTTAGAAATTTTCAAATATGCAATACAGTATTAACTATAGTTGTCATGCTGTATGGAGCAAACACACTTGAGAGCATCAATGTGTGTGTGTGTGTGTGTGTGTGTGTGTGTGTGTGTGTAAATGGGTCATATATACGTATTTGTGTATGTACACACATATATGTATATACACTTGCATACGTGTAAAGTTACAAGTATATTGGTAAAAATGAATGAAATTGAGGGCATGGTTAATCAAATTCATTTTTATGAATGTACCTTGCCAAATAATTCACTTGACTGGATATGGCATGGGGGGAACGTTTGAAATGAATTACTGGGTTCTGCTAAGCCTGTGGTGAGAGTTAATTTTACATGTCTACTTGGGTAGGATATAGTACTTAGTCTAAGTGTTGCTGTGGAGGTGTTTCTGTAAACATCATTAACATCCACAGTCAGCTGACTTAAGTCAAAGAAGTAGGAGGTGGGCCCTACCCAATCAGTTGAAGGTCCTAAGAGCAAAAATTGAGATTTCCTGGAGAAGAAATTCTGCTTCAAGGTTAGTATCCTGCCTGAGTTTCCAGCCTGCTGTTCCTATGAATTTCAAACTTGCCAAGTCTCACAATCACAAAATCCAGTTAAAAAAAAATCTGTGTATATATTCTGTATACATTGTTGTTCACTAGCTCAGTCATGTCCAGCTCTTTGCGACTCCATAGAAGCACTCCAGACTTCCCTGTCCTTCACCATCTCCTGGAGCTTGCTCAAACTCATGTTCATTGATGATGCCATGCATGTACGTATATTGTACATATCCTGCTCTTTAGTTTTGTCTCTCTGGTTATACCTTCTCAGTTAGCTTTCCATATACCAGACAGTGTCCATCTTTCTTGTAGATTTCTTGATCTGAATCTGAATTTTCAGTCACCTCATTTGATTCGCACTTAAATTAGTTTAAATTAATTTAAACCCAAATATTAAAATATGGATGGAATTCTGAAGAAGAGTTTTATTAGGGAGGAAAGTAGTTGAGATAACACAATGAAATTTCATATTCTTTTTCTTCAGCGATCCAAATTTGGAATTTTTTTTTTTGAGGTCTATTTTCTGATAAAGAAATCCAGAGCAGCCAATTCTAATGGTAATGTGATTTAGGCAGCTCTTAAATTTTCTGTGTATATATTTAAGAGAAATATGGCATAGTAAGTTTTCTTTCAAATGGAGATAGATAGAAAGCCAAGAGTTTTACTTCTGCCAGGAGTTTTGAGTTCTGTGTTATGAGGCATTGAATGAAAACTGTTTCTACTCACAACACTTCTGACATCAAATGTTGAAACGTGTGGGTTTTCCACACCAAGCAATTCTCTGGGGACACCATCTGGGTATCCTATAGTTGAATTCAATTCTGGCATTAACTGCTCTGTGTTAGAGTAGACCCCATAGGTTAGGGGTTCAGTCCCGTGAGACTCTGATGCCAATTGCAAATAGTGGGTCCCCTGGTAACCATGGGTTTCCTTGGTAGCTCAGATAGTAAAGAATTTGCCTGCATTGTAGGAGACCAGGTTTGATCCCTGGGTCAGGAAGATCCCCTGGAGGGCATGGCAAACCACTCCAGTATTCTTGCCTGGAGAATTCCATGGACAGATGAGCCTGGAAGGCTACAGTCCATGGCATCACAAAGACTCGGACACAACTGAGTGACTAACACTAACTAACTAACTAACTAACAAGCTAACTCACACCTTGTCTGACTTGACTATATCAAGAGTTCTCATGACCCTCTCCTCAGATTCAATACTTCACTGTATGTCACAGTTCATAAAACTCAGGGAAATATTTTATTTACTGTTTTCAGGTGGTTATAAAGAATATTATAGCGGATACAAATGAACAACCAGATGAAGAGGGGTCCCAATGCAAGAACTCCTATCCTCACAATTTGGGGTTTGCCCAGACTGTAAAGAGGCCCTTACATCCTCTTGTGACATGGATGCATTCAACTACCCTAGAAGCTCTCTGAACCCCTTTACTTTGGGTTTCTGTGGAGTTTCCATTATGTCAACACGATTGACTAAGTTACTGACCACTAGTAATTATTAACTCAGTCTCCAGCTCTTCTCCTCTCTGGAGGTCAAAAGGTGAAGCTGAAAGTTTCATCCCACCAATCACATGGCTGGTACCTCTGGCAGCTAGACCCCTCCCTGAAGTTATCAGAAGATGTTCCTATTACCGCTATCACTTGGTAAATTCCAAGCTCTGTGTCAAGAACCAGGGATAAAGACCAAATGTATATTTATTATGTCACAGTATCACAGTGATAGTTCTAAATTTTCTACCCTTCTAACAACAACATAAAACTCTTGCCAGAAGTGATCTGTCCAGGTGATATTTTAGTAAGTAGTGTTAGTTGCTCAGTCGTGCAGCCCCATGGACCTCAGCCTGCCAGGCTCCCCTGGCCATGGGATTCTTCAGGCAAGAATCCTGGAGTGGGTTGCCATTTCCTTCTCCAGAAGATCTTCCCAACCGGGGATCGAACCTGGGTCTCCTGCTCTGCAGGCAGATTCTTTACCATCTGAGCCACCCAGGAAGCCCATATTTTGAATAAATGTGTTAATCACAGTCAGTGAGGGTCTCCATTTATCCATTTCCTCTGTTTTCAAATGAGGAACTCCAGACTGTCTGGGGCAAGGGTCAGGAGGTCATGGACCTGCCCCACCCCCACTACCACCTCTTCTCAGAGGAGGAGGAGGAGGAGGGGCTCATGGGGCCCTGAATTGGAGGTTGATCACGCACCTCTTCTTAATAGGATTAGTCTGCGCGCAGAGAGGGTGTGTTCTATCTGTCCTCGGCTTTCTCTTGGTGGTGAGGGGCCCCCACTGTGGAAACAGCAAGCGATTGCTGAATTCTGTGTGTGCCTGGGCAGCCAGTTTGTTTCTAGAATAAAGGGATTGGAGCCTTGTCATGTTTGCACTCTAAAGCCATGCCATCCAGCCCAGCACTTAGAGTAAGAGAATGGAGTAGCCCTGACATTTTGATCTCTACCTGTGGATTCTATTTCTCACTTAGTTCCTAACTCCAGAGGAGAAGAAAAGAATATCTTTAGTTACTCTCCAATCCCAACAATATTAGCCCAACAGTTTTTGAGCGCTACACCAGATGGGGTCCCGACTAAGCAGAAACCAATCCTGCTTGATTTCAGCAGAAAAAGAATGCATGGGAAGGAGACCAGGAAGCAAAAGAGGGAGACAGGGAACCTTCATTTGGGTTATAACCTGCAGCAAGGGCAGTTGGATAGCCAGAACCACTGGTCACCCGCAGTTTCAATCTGCTTAGAATCCCTTGATTCCCCCTGACCCTGAGACCCAGGACACGGTTTGCTGCCCCTGGATTTGAGATGCAGTTGTGGTCACCAACAGATCGGAGTCTATGCCTCCCTCTCCTTTTCTGATCCCCTCACTCCTGAGTCACAGGTTTAGGATGGGGCATCTGAGTGGCTGAGCTGAAGTCACCTTCCACAGCCTCGGGGACAGTGGGAGCAAGCAAGTGGCTTTGATGCTTGACTTCTGTAGCAGGGGGTCCTCAAATCCCACCAACCTTCAAAGAAGAACTTACACAAAACAATGAAGAAAATGAACAAATGTTACCCACCAAGGCTGGGTTGGTGTTGTTCAGTAGCTCAGTCATGTCCCATGGACTCTTTGCAACCCTGTGGACTGCAGCACACTGGGCTTCCCTGTCCTTCACCATCTCCTGGAGCTTGCTCAAACTCATGTCCACTGAGTCAGTGATGCCATCCAACCATCTCATCCTCCGTTGTCCCCTTCTCTTGGGTTAGCACATTTAATTATCTAGAGGTTAACTTCCCATTCTCTTCTTGGAGATGGATGTGAGTGATAAATGTTGTTGTTGTCTCCCAGTCATGTCTGACTCTTTGCGAAATCATGGACTGCAGCACGCCAGGCTTCCCTATCCTTCCCTGGCTCCTGGAGTTTGCTCAGACTCATGTCCAAAGAGTCAGTGATGCCATCCAACCATCTCATTCCCTGTCACTCCCTTCTTTTGCCTTCAATCTTTTCCAGCATCAGGGTCTTTTCCAGTGAGTCAGCTCTTCACATCAGGTGGCCAAAGTATTGGAGCTTCAGCTTCAGCATCAGTCTTTTCAATGAATATTTAGGATTGATTTCCTTTAGGAGTGACTGCTTTGATGTCCTTCCTGTCCAAGGGACTTTTAAGAGTCTTCTCCAGCACCACAATTTGAAAGTATCAATTCTTTGGTGCTCAGCCTTCTTTACGGTCCAACTCTCGCATCCATACGTGGCTACTGGGAGAGTCATAACTTTGAGTGAAAAATAGTAAGTGGAAAACTCACTTCTCTCCCTCTCCAAGCAGCTCTTTACAGACATAAAAGTTTTGCAGAAAATTCAGTGCATTGGTGATGAAGAGCATGCATTTATTTTATTCCTACTGTGTACCCACTATGGATCTAATTTCTATGTGGGAGCTTCTTCCTCTACTTGCCTGGGCAGCCTTGTTTAAATGTCCTCAGTATCCAAAAGCCCAAATCCTGCATCTGTGCATAATTCCCATATTCATTTGAGATTCGGTTTGTTTACATGTAATGTGCATGCATTATATACCTACTGTGTGTAAGCATTATGCTAGACTCTGTGACTGTGTGGATCACAACAAACCATGGAAAATTCTTAAAGAGATGGGAATACTAGACCACCTGACCTGCCTCCTGAAAACTCTGTGTGCAGGTCAAGAAGCAACAGTTAGAACTGGACATGGAACAACAGACTGGTTCCAAATCAGGAAAGGAGTATGTCAAGGCTGTATATTGTCACCCTGCTTATTTAACTTATATGCAGGATACATCATGAGAAATGCCAGGCTGGATGAAGCACAAGCTGGAATCAAGATTGCCAGGAGAAATATCAGTAACCTCAGATACGCAGATGACATCACTCTTAGGGCAGAAAGCAAAGAGGAACTAAAGAGTCTCTTGATGAAGATGAAAGAGAAGAGTGAACAAGCTGGCTTAAAACAATATTCAAAAAACTAAGATCATGGCATCTGGTCCCATCACTTCATGGCAAATAGATGGGGAAACAGTGGAAACAGTGACAGGCTTTATTTTGGAGGGCTCCAAAATCACTGCAGATGGTGATTGCAGCCATGAAATTAAAAGATGCTTACTCCTTGGAAGGAAAGTTATGACCAACCTAGACAGCATATTAAAAAGCAGAGACATTACTTTGCCGACAAAGGTCTGTCTAGTCAAAGCTATGATTTTGCCAGTGGTCATGTATGAATGTGAGAGTTGGACTATAAAGAAAGCTGAGTGCCGAATAATTGATGCTTTTGAACTGTGGTGTTGGAGAAGACTCTTGAGAGTCTCTTGGACTGCAAGGAGATCCAACCAGTCCATCCTAAAGGAAATCAGTCCTGAATATTCATTGGATGGACTGATGCTGAAGCTGAAACTCCAATACTTTGGCCACCTGATGCGAAGAGCTGACTCACTGGAAGAGACTCTGATGCTGGGAAAGATTGAAGATGGGAGGAGAAGGGATGACAGAGGATGAGATGTTGGATGGCATCACTGACTCAATGGACAGGAGTTTGAGCAAGCTCCGGGAGTTGGTGATGGACAGGGAGGCCTGGCGTGCTACAGTCCATGGGGTCGCAGAGTCGGACATGACTGAGTGACTGAACTGAACGGAGACTCTGGAGGGAAGAAGGGGGAATAGATTTAGAAATAAATAAATGGAGGTCCCTGCTGTGTAGGAGCTGTGGACCAATTGTGAGAGACAGTAAACAGCTGATTATAGTGCAAGAGAACTTCTCTGGTGGCATGGTGGTAAAGAATCCACTTGCTAATGCAAGAGACTCAGGAGATGCAGGTTCGATCCCTGGGTCGGGAAGATCCCCTGGAGAAGGAAAGGGCACCCACTGCAGTATTCTTGCCCGGGAAATCCCATGGACAGAGGACTCTGGCTGGCTCCAGCCCATGGGGTTGCAGAGCCAGATACGACTTAGCGACTGAAAAACGACAATGACACAGTGCAAGAAAACACCAAGTCAGGGTAAGAGGAGGAACAGGGTGCTTCATTTATGGAGGAAGGGGGAGCTGCGTGGAGGCAATGTCGTGGCTGCAGGGTGAGAGGGAGCAAGTCAGCCAGAAGTCACATGGGGCCACAGTGGGGAGAGCAGGAGGGATGACAGCCATGGCAAGCAGTATTGTACTTTTGTAACTGCTTTTGGCTTGTATGTCTGAAGACAGTGGGGACGGATGGGCTTTGAGAAGCTCAGCTCCTGGAACAGAGGCTGCTGAAGGAGCACCATTCAGCATGCGGCCAGCTGTGCTAACCACACCCTCGGCCAGCTGCTTTCATATCTTCTCTCCCATCATCATGGCAGTCAGCAAGCTGCCCACAAGCTCCCAGGGCTGACAAGTGGGGCAAAAAAGTGATGCTCCCAAATCCAGTTTTATCAGAAGAGAAAGGCTTGTTCTCCTGAAGAAGGGATGTTGGATAGGTAATCTGTGACCTCTGAAATGTCTGGGTTCTGTCTTCCAAAGTAACAGACATTCCCGACATTTGACGTGGTGGCGTGTGAGCACTTTGCCTGAGGTCAGGGAAAAGGAATTCTTTCAGTTCCACCACTCTCCAAGCCTCGAGAGGGTCTCCAGGTTCACTCACACCTGCCTCAGAGAGAAGAGGCTTTCTCTCCCAGGTCCCTGCACTGGCTTTGAAATCAGGCATGACTCTTACCAGGGCAGGACAGGTGCTCTCCTGATGGTCCAATTGATTTTTCAGCTTCAATCCTGTTAACTGATTGTTACCCCTTGGAGTGTTGAGTCGTCCCCACCAGAGTCTTACATACCTGCTTAACTTCCATTGGAGAGATTTACGTGTGCGTCTGGGCACATTATGACCCTGGGCAGGCACTCAGCAGTGTTCGCGAATTAAGATTGATCACATGGGCAGCCACTTACACATATTACTTGTGTGTGTGTGTGTGTGTGCGCACACACGCAAGCACACATGCACCCACACATGCTGAGTCACTCAGTCGTCTCTGACTCTGTCACTCAGTGGACTGTAGCCCGCCAGGCTCCTCTGTCCATGGGATTTTCCAGCAAAAT
Source organism: Aepyceros melampus (assembly GCA_006408695.1). NCBI lineage: Eukaryota > Metazoa > Chordata > Mammalia > Artiodactyla > Bovidae > Aepyceros > Aepyceros melampus. The sequence goes on along the minus strand of SJXQ01001570.1, from coordinate 78,205 downwards.
TACTGGAGTGGGTTGCCATTTCCTCCTTCAGAGGGTCTTCCCAACCCTGGGATTGAACCCGCATCTCCTGCATTGGTAGGCAGATTCTTTACCGCCGAGCCACTGAGGAAGCGTACCAGTTGCTTAAAGGTCATTAATTCGTGACATTAACATGTTTGATGGATGTCATTGGAAACAAATCAGCTCATTTCAGGGATTGTGGGGACGTGTTGCTTTCTCGCGTTTCCACATGATGGATCACGAAGTGATGGGTTTTCCCGAGAGTGGCCCCTCTACCACCTGCTCCCCAGGACCCCGAGGAGCTGGTTCAAACTGCAGATTCCTGAGACTCACCCAAATAAACGAGATTAGACTCTCTGGGAATGGGACTTGGCGTCTCTATTTTTATAAAGCTTCTCGGGTGAAGTCTACGGATGCCCTTTACTGCTCTGTCTCTTTCCAGTGTGGCAAAATACTAAAGAAGGCTTTCTGCTCACTTAAGAGATTGTGGCTCACTCAGAAGTTCCTTTACTGGGTGCACAGTCAGGCAATTCAGAATCAAGGAAGGAAGAAGGACAGAGAGGCCCAGGAGGACCCAGCCAGCGCTGCTAATTTTGTAAGCAATGGGAAACCAAAGGTTTGGATTCTTTGTTGTATCTTGGGATCCTCCAATCAGATCAAGGGGGAGGAGCCAGCAAGCCTGCAGCTCCGTAAAACAGCGCCCCTCAGACTTGCGGGTGGACCAGAACCACCTGGGCTTGCTGGACCACAGCTTCTTGGGCCCCATGCCCAGAGATCCGAATTCAGGCAGTCTGGGAGGGGCAGGACAAACGGCTGGGCCCAGGTGTGGGGTGCGGACCCAGCTTCTCATGAAGGAAACAGAGCTCTTGATCCTGAACACGGTGCCTGTTCTGGGAAGCCTAGAGGAGGAAAAAGAAACGTTTTCTTTCCAACTTCCTAGATTCTCTGGCTGAGGCCCTAGAAACTAAACTGACGAAAGACAGATGAACAAGAGAAAATCAGAGCCTATAGCACATGCAGTATGCATGTACATGGGAGAAACTCAGCACTGAATAACTCAGAGCTGTGACTAGAACGTGGGCTTATATAGTTAGCATCTGAGCAAAGAACAGTACGCGTATAGGGAGGTGACAAGGCACAGGAAAAGGGCTTTAGGCTTCCAAGGGCAGCAGACTGTGGGAAGAGAGATGTGCGGGCTGAACTTAGAGAAGAGAAGGATTATTTTGGTAAGGTCTGTTATGTAGGGTCCTCTGGGTGCCATCTTGGGCTGGTCTAGAGTCCTCTATGGTGATTAAAAGTCAGTCTGCTTTTAGACAAATGTGGGTTGGGTGGAGAGCTTTTTTGGCATTTGCTTTTTCTCAATAGTCTAAACTCAAAAATCTTTACACCAAAATGGTGAACTCTGGCGTTGCATAGTCTGAATCCCTGTAAGGGCCACGCTCACTTGGTCCCATCTCTGGAGTTTCTCTCTTGGAATTTCCTGTGGCCAGAGTCAACTTGGTGTCTCTCTAAGACTAATGTCTCTTGCCTTGTTCTGTGCTCCCTAAGGCATTGTCCCTAGACAGGGTTTCTGGAGAAAATGACATTAACGGATATGTCAGAGATCATATTCTGCACAGGTTTTAGACCTTGGAGAGACCTTAGCAGTCATCTCCAGGGCAATGCTCCTGCACCACTTGATGTTTTCGTTGTCCTTGACTTTGGACATTGTTAATTGAACTCAGCACTTATTCCCACCAGGCTTGGATACAGCATCCTTTCAATACAATACAAAGCTTGATTTATTTAGGGTGATGCTTATTTATAACCCAGAATCAACCAAACTTCAGCTTTTGCTTATGGAGACGTGGAGGTCAAGAAGCAGAGATGACTTGCTAAAGGCGCAGGTCTAGGCTGGGATTACTGGTGTCCTGGCTCTAGGCTGAGATTTTTTTCTTGCCTTAAGTTTTAGATAATTTTCCAAGAAATCTTGAAAGTGGAGCATGAAATTTAATGGCTAAAATATAAATTATATGAAATACAGTCTTTTTCCCCTATACCCTGGAAATTTCCTAAATGTTTCAAAAATTGTAAAGAACTGAGTATCTAAGTAAACATTGTTAAGTGGTAAGTCTAACGTTGGCAACCTGTTACATTCTAAGAATGATGAGTAGATTCTGCACTATCTAGAATTTAGTGGTGTAACCAGTGGTTCATTTAAAAGAGGGGAACAAGATAACTTGCAAATACTCAAGTGCCTGCCATTTGCAAAGAATAGAGTATGTCTCACTTTGCTGAGCCCTCCTCTTCCACATCATATTGATCTTGGAGGGAGAGCAATCTTCTGAAGAGAGATCTTAGTTTCCTGCCCAGAAATTGAACCTGGGTAGCCTGGATTAAACTAGAGATTCTAGCTGCTAGACCACCAGGGACTAGAGGCTAGAAGCAAAGTGTGTATTAGCCGCTCAGTCGTGTCCCACTCTTTGCGATGTAATGGGCTGTAGCCTGCCAGGCTCTTCTGCCCATGGGATTCTCCAGGCAAGAATATTGCATGGGTTGCCATTCCCTTTTCCAGGGGATTTTCCTGACCCAGGGCTCAAACCCAGGTCTCCTGCATTGCAGCAAGGTTCTTTACCATCTGAGCCACTAGGGAAACCCAGAAGCAAAGTAGCCCTGTTTTTTCCTTCCATTTGAAAGTAAGAATGTTTCAAGGAATCAAAAACTATAAATACAGCTACAACATTTATTATTAGAGACACAGCATCATATATGGGAAAGTCACAGACTCAATGGACATGAGTCTGAGTGAACTCCGGGAGTTGGTGATGGACAGGGAGGCCTGGCGTGTTGTGATTCATGGGGTCGCAAAGAGTTGGACATGACTGAGTGACTGAACTGAACTGAACACAGAGAAACAATTTGCTTAAGACAGAAGCAAGGCAGAAATATATACAGGGAGAGAAAGGGTGTGGGTCCCCACCCCCCACCCAATGAGGAAGAGCATGGTAAAGAGATTATTTAAATCCTTTATATAGGACAGTCCTCTTGGGTCTTTGTTTAACTTTGGCCAATTATTATTATATTTTCTAATCATACCTGACTGGTCGGTCCTAGGACCCTACCCCAGATGTGTGTTCAACATTTTGTAAGGATAGACCCCACTGCAGAGGCCTGTCGGAGAGGGCAATGGCACCCCACTCCAGTACTCTTTCCTAGAAAATCCCGTGGACGGAGGAGCTGGGTAGGCTGCAGTCTGTGGGGTCGCAAAGAGTCGGACACGACTGAGCAACTTCCCTTTCACTTTTGACTTTCATGCATTGGAGAAGGAAATGGCAACCCACTCCATTGTTCTTACCTGGAGAATCCCAGGGATGGGGGAGCCTGGTGGGCTTCTGTTGATGGGGTCGCATAGAGTCGGACACGACTGAAGCAACTTAACAGCAGCAGAGACCTGTGGGTGCATGCCCACACTTATTATGGGGTAGCGCCCCCTCCCTTTTTGACCCCCAAGGATTCTTCTGGCACTTGTGAAGATAGGGAAGTTTTCCTTGACTTCAGTAGAGGTCATCTTATTTTTAACTTAAGCACAGCTCAGTTTTGCCACTAGCTTTGTCCTTAGAGTGTCTGGGTGGGAACAAAGCTTCAATTTGACTCCACTTGACAAACACCAGCTGTCCAGTCCAGGGGCCCATCTATCTCCTACTTCGCTATTGGCACCTAATGTGTACAACTGCTATTATTCCCAGTGACTTTACAGTACTTACATGTTCAGTTCAGTTCAATTCAGTCGCTCAGTTGTGTCCGACTCTTTGCGACCCCATGAATCGCAGCACGCCAGGCTTCCCTGTCCATCACCAACTCCCTCAGTTCACTCAGACTCATGTCCATTGAGTCCATGATGCCATCCAGCCATCTCATCCTCTGTCGTGCCCTTCTCCTCCTGCCCCCAATCCCTCCCAGCATCAGGGTCTTTTCCAATGAGTCAACTCTTTGCATGAGGTGGCCAAAGTACTGGAGTTTCAGCTTCAGCATCATTCCTTCCAAAGAAATCCCAGGGTTGATCTCCTTCAGAATGGACTGGTTGGATCTCCTTGCAGTCCAAGGGACTCTCAAGAGTCTTCTCCAACACCACAGTTCAAAAGCATCAATTCTTCGGCGCTCAGCCTTCTTCACAGTCCAACTCTCACATCCATACATGACCACAGGAAAAACCATAGCCTTGACTAGACGGACCTTAGTCGNTCCCAGGGTTGATCTCCTTCAGAATGGACTGGTTGGATCTCCTTGTAGTCCAAGGGACTCTCAAGAGTCTTCTCCAACACCACAGTTCAAAAGCATCAATTCTTCGGCGCTCAGACTTCTTCACAGTCCAACTCTCACATCCATACATGATCACAGGAAAAACCATAGCCTTGACTAGACGGACCTTAGTCGGCAAAGTAATGTCTCTGCTTTTGAATATGCTATCTAGGTTGGTCATAACTTTTCTTCCAAGGAGTAAGCGTCTTTTCATTTCATGGCTGCAGTCACCATCTGCAGTGATTACCCATGCTGGTAAATAAATAAATGTTCAGACATTTTTTTCAATTATAGCTGATGCTTTTTCTTCTTTATACTTTCCTGAAATGTCCATGTTTTCTGTAATGAGCATACATTGCTTCTCAGTAAGGGGAAAAGTGATCTAGCCCTCAGAACTCCTTTCAAAACCTCTTGGGTTAAATGAGCTTAAATCCTCGTGACAAATCTGCCAGAAAAACCTTTTCAGCCTTTGAGATTCTGATCGACCAGGAGCTAGAAGACACCTCCCAGGAATAAGAGAATGGATGTCTTTCTCTGAACAGCCTTTTGCTCCCAGTGCTCTGGAGTCTTGGGGAGGTGCCTTGGAAGGGGGTTTTCATTTGCTGGTCTCAGCTCTCCCTGGCTGCTTTGAGTTTGGAAATGCATATTCTTCAGTCCCTTGGGGAAATTTACTCAAATTGTTCATTTAATTATTCCTCACCTCTAAAACAAACACACATGTACCCCACCTGTGTTTTCTCTCTCTCTGGAACTTGCATTAGTAGATGTTGAACTTCCTGAACAGATGCCATCATTTTGCAATCTGTCCTCTCCTTCTCTGCCATCTTCTTTCTCAGCATTTTGCTTTCTGGGAGATCTTCCTCGCAATCCTTTCATTGAGTTTTTAAATTTCTGCTTTTATAATTTTAATTTCCAAGAACCCTTTTTTATTCTTTCAATATCCATTTTAGAAATAGCAACTAAATCTTACTTCACAGAAGTTATGTCCTCTCTGATCTAAGTCGTACACTCTGCACAGGGGCAGTATTGTCTCCCAAAGGAGCAAAAATCAGTGTTGGTCAAAAATGTTAGATATTGCAATAATTTGTGACTCTCCAAAACTTAATCCTTTTTATACTGTTCATGGGGTTCTCAAGGCAAGAATACTGAAGTGGTTTGCCATTCCCTTCTCCAGTGGACCACCTTCTGTCAGACCTCTCCACCATGACCCGTCTTCTTGGGTCTGCACGGCATGGCTCATAGTTTCATTGAGTTAGACAAGGCTGTGGTCCATGTGATCAGCTTGGTTAGTGTGATTGTTGTTTTCTCAACCCTATTTGACAAAATCATATTCTTCAATATTTAATTTTTCATTGGGAAAAAATAAGTTTTGATTCCAATTTTTCTCCTTAGAGGTGAGGTTTAGGTTTTCATCTCCCTATATAGTCTCTGTATTAGTCTGAACTCTATGGAGAAAGCGAACTAATATATATAATTATATATAATATATATTGTATGTATCTGCTGCTGCTGCTAAGTCGCTTCAGTCGTGTCCGACTCTTTGCGACCCCATGAATCGCAGTACGCCAGGCCTCCCTGTCCATCACCAACTCCCGGAGTTCACTCAGACTCACGTCCATTGAGTCCATGATGCCATCCAGCCATCTCATCCTCGGTCGTCCCCTTCTCCTCCCACCCCCAATCCCTCCCAGCATCAGGGTCTTTTCCAATGAGTCAACTCTTCGCATAAGGTGGCCAAAGTACTGGAGCTTCAGTTTTAGCATCATTCCTTCCAAAGAAATCCCAGGGTTGATCTCCCTCAGAATGGACTGGTTGGATCTCCTTGCAGTCCAAGGGACTCTCAAGAGTCTTCTCCAACATCACAGTTCAAAAGCATCAATTCTGCGCTCAGCCTTCTTCACAGTCCAACTCTCACATCCATACATGACCACAGGAAAAACCATAGCCTTGACTAGACGGACCTTAATGGCAAACGCTGCAAACAAATAACACTGGCGTGTGCTCACAGTGCCTCAGCCACACTGGGCCTACCCCGGCTCACGGCATGTGTACCCTCCCTACCCACACTGCTCAGGCTCTAGGTTGCTCTGCCAGGAACCGTCCAAGGCCGGCCCTGGGCTGCATGCACCTCCCAGGTCTAAGCCACTCAGGTTCAGGCACTCGGGTAGTTCTCAGAGGTGCAGACTAGGTTGGCCTGCGTTTTGCACCCTTCCCAGATCCGAGCAGCTCAGGTGATAGGTGTTTAGTGAATGTGGTCGCTGTGATTTATTGCCTCCCCCGTCCCGGCTGCTCAGTTTTCTGGGTGTACAACTGGTGCATCTTCTCAGGCAGATGTTGACTGTCCAGAACCCCAAGAAGTCTTAGTTAGCAAAGAAGCCTGCTTGCAGTTTGGTAGATAATGTCTCTCTGGGGCTGCGATTGCCCCCTTCAGGCTCTGGCTGCCTGTCACTGGAGGGGGATGGTCTGTAGCCGGCTAGTTCTGTTCAGTCCTTTGTTCTGTGCTTGGGCCTGGCAATGTCTTTGGGCTTTCTGCGTGGTAGCTCTCCCACAGTCTGGTTTGCTAGCCCAAGTTAGTTCCTTCAGATTGCCCTCAGGGCATTCAGTCCCAGTCCTTACTCTAAGCAATGCAGCCCCCGCCTCCCTGCCCAGCCCCTGCTTTCTAGTGGCGGGTGCAGGCGTCTGCGCTGCTTCTCCACTGGGGGAGTTACCATTGGGCCCATAATCTGTGGGTTTTAATTATTTATTTATTTTTCCTCCCTGTTATGTTGCCCTCTGTGCTTCCAAGGCTTGCCACAGACTCGGCAGTTGAGAATGTTCCCTGGTGTTTGGAAACTTCTCTGTTTTTAAGACTCCCTTCCCAGGACGGAGCTCCGTCCCTACCTCTTTTGTCTCTCTTTTTATCTTTTATATTTTTTCCTACCTCCTTTCGAAGACAATGGGCTGCTTTTCTGGGTGCCTGATGTCCTCTGCTGGCATTCAGAAGTTGTTTTGTGGGATTTACTCAGCATTTAAGTGTTCTTTTGATGAATTTGTGGGGGACAAAGTGGTCTCCCCATCCTATTCCTCTGCCATCTTCAGATCTCTGTGTTTTTGTGCCAGTGCTATAATTTTGATTATTATAGCTTTGTGGTATAGTTTGAAATCAGGGAGTATGATATGCTCAATATTGTTCTTCCTTATGATTCCTTTGACTATTTTGGGGTCTTTTATAGCTCCACACATATTTTAAGATGACTTGTCCCACTTCTGTGAAAAAGGCATTGGTATATTTATAGGGGTTGCATTGAATCTGTCGATTGGGTAGTTTGGCCGTTTTAACAGTATTAACTCTTCCAGTCCATGAATGCAGTGTATCTTGCCACTTATTTGTGTCACCTTCAATTTCCTTCATCAGTGTCCTGTAGTTTTCCAAGTGTCGGCCCTTTACCTTACTGATTAAACTTATTCCTAGGTATTTTATTCTTTTTAAAGAAGATTTATTTATTTGTACTGCACTAGGTCTTTGTTGCTGTGGGTGGGCTTTCTCTAGGTGCAGTGAGCAAGGGCTACCCCCGAGTTGTGGTGTGTGGGCTTCTCACTGCCGTGGCTTCTCCTGCTGTGAGCTCTAGGTGCTGAGCTTCTGAGCACAGCCTCAGGAGTTGTGTGGCACGCAGCCTGAGTTGCTCCTTGGCACGTGGGATCTTCCTGGAGGAGGGATCAAGCCCATGTCGCCTGCATTGGCAGGCAGATTCTTAACTACTGGACCATCAGGAGGGACTGGTGTTTTATTTTTTGATACAACTGTAAATGGGACTGATTTTTAAATTTCTCTTTCTCTGACAGTTCATTATGAGTATATAGAAATGCAACAGATTACTGTATATTGGTTTTATATCTCACAGATTTACTGAATTCATTTATTAGTTCTGATAGTTTTTTTGTGTGTGGAGTCTTTGGGATTTTCTGTATATAGTATCATGTCATCTGTATAATGACAGTTGTATTTTTTCTTTTCTAATTTGGATGGCATTTATCTTTTTGGTGGTCTGATTACCTTTGTTAAGTCTTCCAATGCTATGTTGAATAAAAGTGGAAAGAATTGGTATTCTTGTCTTGTTCATGATCTTAAAAAAAAAGATTTTTAGCTTTTCACCATTGATCGGCTATAGATTTGTATATATGGCCTTTTTTATGCTGAGGTATGGTCTCTCTATACCCACTTTATTGAGGATTTTTATCATAAATGGGTGTTGAATTTTGTCAAATGCTTTTTCTGCCTCTAGGGAGATGATCATGTGGGTTTATGGGCTTCTCTGGGGGCTCAGACGGTAAAGAATCCACCTACAGTGACGGTTTTATCCTTTTTTGTTAATATGGATATCACAATGATTGATTTGTGAATACTGAACCATTCTTGCATCTTTGGAATAAATCCTACTTATTGATAGTGTAAATTCTTTTACTGTACTGTTGAATTTGATTGATTAATATTTTATTGAGGATTTTTGCCTATATGTTCATCAGGAATTTTGGATTATAATTTTTTTTTGGTAGTATCTATCTTTGGTATCAGGGTGATATTGGCCTCATAGAATGAATTTGGAAGCATTCCTTCATCTTCAGTTTTTTTTAAATATAGTTGACATTAATTCACATATAACTTAGAATCAGCTCTCCATATCCAGGCTCTTCATGTTTGTGGATTCAATCAACCACAGTCCATATAGTACTGTAGTATTTACTATTGAAAAATACCTTCATATAAGTGGATCCATGCAGTTGAATGTGCATTGTTCAAGGGTCAACTGTAGTTTAAAAAGAATAGGTATTAATTCTTATTTACAAGTTTGGTAGAATTCACCTGTAAAGCCATCTTGTCCTTGGCCTTTGTTTTTTTGGAATTTTTTACTTACTGATTCAGGTTCATTACTAGAGGTCACTCTGTTCAGATTTTCTAATTCTTCCTGATTCAGTCTTGGAACAGTGCATGTTTCTAAGAATTTATCCATTTCTTCTAGATTTTCCAATTCATTGGGGTATAATTGTTTTTATTCAGTTCAGTTCAGTTCAGTCGCTCAGTCGTGTCCGACTCTTTGCGACCCCATCAACCGCAGCACGCCAGGCCTCCCTGTCCATCACCAATTCCCGGAGTTCACTCAGACTCACCTCCGTTGAGTCAGTGATGCCATCCAGTCATCTCATCTTCCATCGTCCCCTTCTCCTGCCCCCAATCCCTCCCAGCATCAGTCTTTTCCAATGAGTCAACTCTTCGTGTGAGGTGGCCAAAGTACTGGAGTTTCAGCTTTAGCATCATTCCTTCCAAAGAAATCCCAGGGCTGATCTCCTTCAGAATGGACTGGTTGGATCTCCTTGCAGTCCAAGGGACTCTCAAGAGTCTTCTCCAACACCACAGTTCAAAAGCATCAATTCTCTGGCGCTCAGCCTTCTTCACAGTCCAACTCTCACATCCATACATGACTACTGGAAAAACCATAGCCNTCCTCTTCACTTTCTGCCATAAGGGTGGTGTCATCTGCATATCTGAGGTTATTGATATTTCTCCCGGCAATCTTGATTCCAGCTTGTGTTTCTTCCAGTCCAGCATTTCTCATGATGTACTCTGCATAGAAGTTAAATAAGCAGGGTGACAATATACAGCCTTGACGGAGTCCTTTTCCTATTTGGAACCAGTCTGTTGTTCCATGTCCAGTTCTAACTGTTGCTTCCTGACCTGCATACAGATTTCTCAAGAAGCAGGTCAGATGGTCTGGTATTCCCATCTCTTTCAGAATTTTCCACAGTTTATTGTGATCCACACAAAGGCTTTGGCATAGTCAATAAAGCAGAAATAGATGTTTTTCTGGAACTCTCTTGCTTTTTCCATGATCCAGCAAACGTTGGCAATGTGATCTCTGGTTCCTCTGCCTTTTCTAAAACCATCTTGAACATCTGGAAGTTCACGGTTCACATATTGCTGAAGTCTGGCTTGGAGATTTTGAGCATCACTTTACTAGCATGTGAGATGAGTACAATTGTGCGGTAGTTTGAGCATTCTTTGGCATTGCCTTTCTTTGGAATTGGAATGAAAATTGACCTTTTCCAGTCCTGTGGCCACTGCTGAGTTTTCCAAATTTGCTGGCATATTGAGTGCAACACTTTCACAGGATCATCTTTCAAGATTTGAAATAGCTCAACTGGAATGCCATCACCTCCACTAGCTTTGTTCGTAGTGATGTTTCCTAAGGCCCTCTTGACTTCACATTCCAGGATGTCTGGCTCTAGGTGAGTGATCACACCATCGTGATTATCTGGGTCATGAAGATCTTTTTTGTACAGTTCTTCTGTGTATTCTTGCCACCTCTTCTTAATATCTTCTGCTTCTGTTAGGTCCATACCATTTCTGTCCTTTATTGAGCCCATCTTTGCATGAAATGTTCCCTTGGTATTAATTCTTTGTATTAACCCTCTTATAATCCTTCATATTTCTTGGTGTCAGTTGTAATTTCCCTTTCATTGGGGATTTTATTTATTTGAGCACTTCCTCTTTTTTCTTAATGAGTCTAGCTAAAAGTTTATCAGTTTTGTTTATCTGGTGATCTTGTATTTTCTTTTTAGTCTCTATTTATTTCCATTCTGATCTTTATTATTTCCTTTTGTCTGTTAACTTTGGGCTTTGTTTATTCTTTTTTTTCTAGTTCTTTTAGGTGTAAGGTTAGATCGTTTATTTGAAAATTTTCTTGTTTCCTGTTGGAGATCTGTATCACTATAAACCCAACTCCCTCTTGGAACTGCTTTTTCTGTGTCCCATAAATTTTGCAACATTGTGTTTCCATTTTCATGAGTCTCAAGGCATTTTAAAATTTCCTTTTGATTTTTGTTGATCCATTGGTTGTTCAGAAGTATGTTGTTAGCCTACATGTACTCAGGTGGAGGGGGTGTGTTACAGTTTTTTCCTTGTAGTTGACTTCTAGCCTCGTAACATGGTGGTCACAAAAGATTCTTGATGTAATTTCAATCTTAAATTCATCAGAACTTGTTTTGTAGCCTATCATGTGACCTGTCCTGGAGAATGTTCCCTGTGCACTTGAAAAGGACGTGTGTTTTATTATTTTCTGGTGGAATGTTCTATAGATATCTGTCAAATTCATCTGGTATAATATGCCATTGAAGGCCAATGTTTCCTTATTGATATTCCATCTGGGTGATCTGTCCTTCGATCTAAGCAGAGTCTTAAAGTTCTCTACTATTATTGTACTGCTGTCTATTTCTCCCTTTATGTCTGTTAATATTTGTATTCAGGTATTCCTATGTTGGGTGCATAGATATTTGCCAGTGTTATAGCCTCTTGTTGGAGTGATCCTTTTATCACTTAGTAATGCTCTCCTTTTTGATGAGTTTTTTTCTTTTATAATTTTGTTTCTAGTTTTGACCTTTCTTTTCTGTTTAAAGATGTCCCTTTAACATTTTTTTTATAAGACCGGTTTAGTTGTGATGAACTCCTTTAGCTTTTGCTCATCTCAGTTCGGCTCAGTTCAGTCTCTCAGTTGTGTCTGACTCTTTGTGATCCCATGAACCGCAGCACACCAGGCCTCCCTGTCCATCACCAACTCCTGGAGTCCACCCAAACCCATGTCCATTGAGTCGGTGATGCCATCCAACCATCTCATCCTCTGTTGTCCCTTTCTCCTCCTGCCCTCAATCTTTCCCAGCCTCAGGGTCTTTTCAAATGAGTTAGCTTTTCGCATCAGGTGGCCAAAGTATTGGAGTTTCAGCTTCAGCATCAGTCCAGTTCGGCTCAGTTCAGTCTCTCAGTTGTGTCTGACTCTTTGTGATCCCATGAACCGCAGCACACCAGGCCTCCCTGTCCATCACCAACTCCTGGAGTCCACCCAAACCCATGTCCATTGAGTCGGTGATGCCATCCAACCATCTCATCCTCTGTTGTCCCTTTCTCCTCCTGCCCTCAATCTTTCCCAGCCTCAGGGTCTTTTCAAATGAGTTAGCTTTTCGCATCAGGTGGCCAAAGTATTGGAGTTTCAGCTTCAGCATCAGTCCTTTCAATGAGTATTCAGGACTGATTCCCTTAGGATGGACTGGTTGGATCTCCTTGCAGTCCAAGGGACTTTCAAGAGTCTTCAACACCACAGTTTAAAAGCATCAATTCTTTGGCACTCAGCTTTCTTTATAGTCCAACTCTCACATCCATACATGACTACTGGAAAAACCATAGCCTTGACTAGATGGACCTTTGTTGACAAAGTAATGTCTCTGCTTTTGAATATGCTGTCTAGACTGGTCACAACTTTCCTTCCAAGGAATAAGCATCTTTTAATTTCATGACTGTAGTCACCATCTGTAGTGACTTTGGAGCACAGAAAAATAAAGTCAGCCACTGTTTCCCCATCTATTTGCCGTAAAGTGATAGGACCAGATGCCATGATCTTAGTTTTCTGAATGTTGAGCTTTAAGCCAAATTTTTCACTCTCCACTTTCATCTTCCTCAAAAGACTCTTTAGTTCTTCTTCACTTTCTGCCATAAAGATGGTGTCATCTGGATATCTGAGGTTATTGATATTTCTCCCGGGAATCTTGATTCCAGCCTGTGCTTCTTCCAGCCCAGCATTTCTCATGATGTACTCTGCAGTTAAATAAGCAGGGTGACAGTATACAGCCTTGACGTACTCCCTTTCCTATTTGGAACCAGTTTGTTGTTCCATGTCCAGTTCTAACTGTTGCTTCCTGACCTCCATACAGGTTTCTCAGGAGGCAGGTCAGGTGGAACTCTAAATCTCTCCTTCAAATCTGAATCATAACTTTGGTAGGTAGAGTACTCTTGATTGTAGGTTTTTCCTTTCAGCACTTTGAATATATCATTGCAGTCCTTTCTGTCCTATAAAGTCTCTACTGAAAATTAGCTGATAGTCTTTTGAGTATCCCCTTGTATGTAACTGGTTGTTTTTCTTTTACTGCTTTTAAGATTCTCTCTTTATCTTTAACTTTTGACTTTTCAATTATAAAATGTCTTTATGTGGGTCTTTTGGTTCTTTTCATTTGGGATTCTGTGATTCCTGGACTTGGATGTGTTTCCTTCTCCAGTTTAAGAAATCTTCAGCCATTATTTCTTCAAACAGGTTTTCTGTCCCCCTTCTTGTGGGATCCCTCTAATGTGAACATTAGTATGCTTGATGTTTTCCCAGAGATCCCTTAAGCTATCATTTTTTAAAGGTCTTTTTTCTTTTCCAATTGGATGATGATTCCCACTATTCTGTCTTCCAGACGGATGACTCATTCTTCTGTATCCTCTAAACTGCAGTTGGTTCCTCTGGTGCGTTTCTCATTTCAGTTGTTATAATTCTTCATTTCTGACTACTTATTTTTAATATTTTTCCTCTTTGCTGAAGTTCTCACTGAGTTCATCCTTTCCTCTCCCAGTTTGGTGATCATATTTATTACTTTGAGCTCCTTTATCTGGTAAGGTATTTTTCATCTCATTTTGCCTGCCTTTCTGTTTGTTTCTATGGATCAGCTGTCAGCTGTATCTCCTGGCCATGAAAGAGTGGAAAGCCTTTCTTTATGTAGAAAGCCCTGTGGAGCTCAGTGGCACACTCCTCCCCCTGTCACCCGAGCTGGGTGCTCCAGTGGTGATCCCTGAGTGGGCACCTGCGTGTGTTCTCCTGTTGTGGGTGGGCCACAACTGACATGGGTGTGCTGGTGTGTGGGGCTGGTCCCCAGAGCAGAAGCCACTTTGGAGGGGCTTGATTTCAGCCAGGGACACCTGCCAGGTGGGGTGGGGTGGGAGCTGCTTTAGGTGGGACAGGTTCTTAGGGGATCACTGAAGTGGGGTGCATGGTTTTAGCTAGGTTGATGGAGAGCGATAGATATGGTGCCTGCCAGCACCAGGCCAGCTGGGTGATAGTGTTTTCCATAACTATATTTTTAAAAAATGGTGTTTTCAAGCACTTCCATCCTCAGACAAAGTTCCACCAGGTACAGGATTGCATCTCTGCCCCACTTTCCATCTCTGTGTGGCCTTTTCTTTATAACCTTAGTCGTAGGAAATCTGTTCAGTTCGCCTTTGGGTCAGTCTCAGAGATACTTGTTCTGTGTGTAGTTGTAGTTTTGCGTGTCCATGGGAGGAGGTGAGTCCATGATCTTCCTACCCTGCCATGTTGATCTGGAATTCAGTAGTTGAACCATTTTACAATCCCATCATTTGGAACAAGGATTCCAATTTCTCCACCTCCTTGGCAACACTTGTCATTTGTGTATTTTTGATAGTAGCCATCCTAATGAGTGTGAAGTGATATCTCATTGTGATTTGATTTATACTTCTCTGATGATTAGCGAAGTTGAATATTTTTCCAATACTTACTGACCATTTATACATCACTTTTGGGAAAAATGACTCTTCTAGTCTTTTTCCCATTTTTAATTGACTTGTTTGATTTTGTCGCTGCTGAGTTATGGGAGTTACAATGGACATGAGTTTGAGCAAGCTTCAGGAGATGGTGAATGACAGGGAAGTCTGGTGTGCTGCAGTCCACGGGGTTGCAAAGAGTTGGACATGACCGAGTGACTAAACAACAATGGAATTGTAGCATCCCCTTTTGCTGGAATCCCTTCTTTGTCTTACAGTGGATTGGGTGTTTCAGCTTCTCAGTTGGGCTCTAGAGTTCTCATGGAGGAGTTCTGGTCTATATATTGTGGTTAATTAGGTGTCTCTGTGAGGGAAGGATGGTCTACAGCTTGCTGCTTGGAAGAAAAACTATGAACAACCTAGACAGCATATTAAAAAGCAGAGACATTACTTTGCTGACAAAGGTGCATATAATCAAAGCTCTGGTTTTTCCAGTAGTCAATGTATGGATTTGAGAGTTAGGCCATAAAGAAGGCTGAGGGCTGAAGAATTGATGCTTTTGAAATGTGGTGTTGGGGAAGACTCTTGAGAGTCCCTTGGACTACAAGGAGATCCAACCAGTCAATCCTAAAGGAAATCAACCCTGAATATTCATTGGAAGCAATGATGCTGAAGCTGAGACTCCAATACTTTGGCCACCTGATGTGAAGAGCTGACTCATTACAAAAGATCCTGATGCTGGGAAAGATTGAAGGCAGGAGGAGAAGGGGATGACAGAGGATGAGATGTTGGCTGGCCTCACCAACTCAATGGACGTTAAGTTTGAGTAAACTCAGGGAGATAGTGAAGGACCGGGAAGCCTGGCGTGCTGCCATCCATGGGGTTGCAAAGAGTCAGACACAGCTGAGAAACTGAACAGCAACATAATTGTAGCATCCTCTTTTGCTGGAATCCCTTCTTGGTTTTACAGTGGTATGGGTGTTACAGCTTCTCAGTTGGGCTCTAGAGTTTTCATGGAGGGGTTCTGGTCTATATACATTGTAGTTAATTAGGTGTCTCTGTGGGGGAAGCAGGGTCTATAACTTCCTGGCCTGCTATCTTGCTGATATGACTGTCATAGGAAAATGTTTTTAGGATTTAAATAGAGTGTTCGTGTTGTTAAGTTAAAAAAAGAAAATCCAAATATAAAGCTATGCAGTCTGTTCTGAACTGTGTAAAAATATTCATAGAAAAATTACTGGTAAGAAATTCAGTCGCATAAAATGTTACTACTTTTCTGTACTCTAAATATTTTGCAACAAATAAACATTCTTTTTTAGTCAGGGAGGGGAGGAAGGCAACTAAATAAAGCAACCAGGAACTCAGAGGTGTGCCTGGGGGTCAGGTTAGGAAGGGAGCCTTTTGTATTCAGCCATTGAAAGAGCAGAGAAGTAGTGCTCTGAGGGCGTGCAGGGCAGAGGTAGGAAGAAAGAACAGAGTTGTGCAAAGAAATGCGTGGAAGTTAATCCAGCACCTTTGGGACAGAGGGATGGGAAGAAAAGGAGTGAACTTCTAAGTCAATCAGGCGGTCTGAGGCGCTGACACCAGAACATCCCCAGTAGAGGCACACTTTGCAGGATCGGGCTTCTTCCCTCTGTGATGTCTGTGCCCTTTAAACACAAGGGTCACCCCAAGGCAAAGAAACCATAGAGGATGAGACAGGGGAAACACCAGGAACTTCACTCCGTCATGAAATGACAATCCGAAGGTGCCCAGCTAGAGGAAATTCCCCAGAGTGGGGTGGCCGGCCCTGCCAGTTTGCCAGGGCCGGCTGGTTTCAGCATCACAGTCCTGCAACACAGGGCCCTCAGACCAGGTGAAGCTAGGCAATGAGTTAGCCTACAAGCCATGCCCTTACACACACACACACATAAGCACACACACACACACACAGGGCTACCTAGCTTTGGCAGGCCTTTGAGGTAACCGAGAAGGAATTTTTCTTTTATTAGACACTTCTCTAGTGGACAGATTGGTGGAACCCCATTAAAGAATGAGCACTTTTGTGCAAAATAAGTAAAAGTCCTACTTGGGGCAAACGCAGCCGGAGTGTAGCGTTTTTGTGTAGAAGGCGCCCTCTGACTGATGAAGTGTCTTGCCAGGGCGCACAGCTTGGCAAGCAGAAAGGTGGCTGCTGTCTAACCCCTCCATCGTCTCAGCAGGTGTTTTCACGGGGTGTACAAACCACACAGTCACTGGGGGCGGGCCTGCTGCTCAGCCTCCACAAAGGATTTGGTTTCTGTCCTAGATGGCTCTAGCATCAGCAATGCCAGAAAAAAGGAAGACGCTTTCATATTCACTGAACTATATATACATTATTTTTTTTTTGCCTAGGAACTATGTCTGTGTGTAAAATCCAAAATAAACACTGGATTTAAAAAAAAAATTTTCACACATAGGATAAGGACCTACTGGAAATAGATGAAAGAGAAATAAAAAGACACACAGAGGAAAAATGCTGTAGCCGAGGATGAGGCTGGAGGGGGACTCAGTCCTCCGATCCGCCTCTCTGATTCCGAGAAGGAACCCGCCTGTAAGCATGGGCGTGGAGACTGTCCTTGTCTTTTCAGAACACCTTGGATCCGTCGGCGCTGTAAAGGCCACCCCGTCAGACCTTCACCTGTCTCCCTCCTTTCCAGCCTCCGGTGAAACGTGTGCTTAGGCTTTAAAATACTTGTCTATGTCTCTTCTCTTCTGTATTTTCCATCTTGTTGTCTCTTGGAACGACACTCCGGCTCATTTCTTCAATCATGTCTTCCAGGTTTGAATTCTCTATTTCCTTCCTTGGTTGTATTCTCTTGCTGTGAAGCTTCCGTTAAAGTTAGTGTGTATGTGTGTGTTGTGGTAACTGCTGTGTTGTGGTAACTGCATTCTGTTGTTGTCATTAGAAGTTCTACTTAGTTCTGGGAAGACTACATTACATGATGGAGTTTCCGGTTCCCAAAGGTATCAATAAAACTGCCTTGTTCGTTTGCCTCTTTGAATTATTTTAGGCATAAAGTGAAGATTCCTCTCTTCAACAAGTATTTGCCTTTGCTTCCAGGAGGTGTATAGAGGTACCACGAGTTTCAAAACACCTTCAACCCAATTCAAGGATTGAGATTCCCTGGCCCAGACAATTAGCAGTGTCCGCCACGTGAAGGAATGAACCAAGGAAATGAGGGAAACACATAGAAGATGGGAGCACACCTCAGCCAGAGGCCGTCCTGGGTCCGCAGGCTCCAGGATGCATTTAATCCTTTCTCTGCAGCAGCAGCGACTGTGTCAACAAGAGCAGAGAGACCAGTGAACACCCAGGAGCATACAGACGTGGCGGGAGGCTGCCTGAAAGTAGTCAAGCCACCCCAAATAGCAGCCAGAGCACTGTCAACAGAGGAAAATTGTCAGGGCCCCGAGCGCTCACCTGATAGGTGAGAGCCCCTGGTGAGGCCTCCAGGGCTTGTGGTGTAAAAATATCAGCCTCGTTGTGTGATATGAACATCTCAGATATGCTAATCTATGGAAGAAAGATATTTGCCAGTTGGGGGTTGGGGGCTTAAATCTGGGGCTTTTTTGGTTCTAATTGCTTTGTCATCATGAAAGGATCACTTCCTCTCTCTGGGTCTTGGTTTCTCCAGTTGTGAACAGCAGCACTGTATTTGATCAGTGTTTTCTGGATTTTAATGCTCACGCGAATCCCCTAGAGATCTTGTTAAGCTACAGGGTTTGATTCGGTGAGTCTGAGATGGGCTCTGGGATCCCCCCTTCTAGCTAAGAAGCTCCCAGGTGATCCGATTGATCCGATGCTCCTGATCCGTGGCCCACAGATTGAGCAGAACTTTTAACACAAACTCTAAGCTCCCCTCCCAGGTGGGTCTAGCCAAATAGGGATGCTTTGGAGGCTTACTGTTTAAACGAGCCCCCTCCTCCTTGATGGGATGATGCTATGGTATATTTCAGGGCTGGGTCAGAGCCACCTTCTCCAGGAAGCAGGTCTCTGTCACCAGGGCCTCCAGCCAGGACCCGGCCGTCTGGATGCTGGCCCCACAGCGCTGTGACCTCTCCCTGATGGAAGCACTCCGTGTCCAGTAGCTGCACAGTTCTCGGCACAGCTGAGACCCGATTAATTTTTGAGGCATAAATGAACGGAAGGACAAAATAAATTTAGCGGTGGGATAAAATGATGGGGGTGGGGGTGACTCAGCATATTCCTGACCTGGCCTCAAGAGCCAAGTCTCTGTTTGCCCTCAGAATTGCAGATATCCATCTGGCTCCTGTCAAGGACTGAACTTTCTCCCCCTCCCCATCCTGACCGCAGCTGATGCACTGAAGGCCCGTTGGTGGTGGTTTTTAGTAGCTAAGTCGTGTCTGACACTCTTAACACCCTATAGACTAACCCACTAGGCTTCTCTGTCCATGGAATTTCCCAGGCAAGAAAACTGGAGTGGGATCTTCCCGACCCAGGGATTGAACCCATGTCTCTGCATTGCCAGGAGGATTCTTTACTGCTGAGCCACCAGGGAAGTACCATTATACTTTTTCACAAATGGTACACAAGTTTCCATAGTTGGTTTTCTTAATAACAGTACTTCCTCTGTGGGATCATGGAATATCACAAAAGAGATCTGAATATAAAAGGCCTTGGGTGCCCTATATATTATTCACATTTGGCAATATTAATAAATTATTGAACTGTAGAAGTTACACCAAGGACTGGAGGCAATGTATCTTCTATCCCTAACTGAACTTCAGTTGGAAGTGTAAGTCATATGCCCCTCTGTGCCTCAGTTTCCCCATATAAAGTGATTTAATTACATAGTAGTAAGCATAATTCATTATAGACCTAGTAGAAGCAGAAATATGAAGAAGAGGTGGCAAGAATACACAGAAGAACTGTACAAAAAAAGATCTTCATGACCCAGATAGCCATGATGGTGTGATCACTCACCTAGAGCCAGACATTCTGGAGTGCAAAGGCAAGAGGGCCTTAGGAAGCATCACTACTAACACAGCTACTGGAGGTGATGGAATTCCAGCTGAGCTATTCCTAATCCTAAAAGGTGATGCTGTGAAAGTGCTGCACTCAATATGCCAGCAAATTGGGAAAACTCAGCAGTGGCCACACGACTGGAAAAGGTCAGTTTTCATTCCAATCCCAAAGAAAGGCAATGCCAAAGAATGCTCAAAATACCACACAATTGCACTCATCTTACATGCTAGCAAAGTAATGCTCAAAATTCTCCAAGACAGGCTTCAACAGTACGTGAACCGTGAACTTCCAGACATTCAAGGTGGATTTAGAAAAGGCAGAGGAACTAGAGATCAAATTGCCAACATCTGTTGGATCATTGAAAAAGCAACAGAGTTCCAGAAAAACATATACTTCTGCTTTATCGACTATGCCAAAGCCTTTGACTATGTGGACCACAACAAACTGTGGAAAATTCTGAAAGAGATGGGAATACCAGACCACCTGACCTGCTTAAGAGTTAGAACTACACATGGAAGAACAGACTGGTTCCAAATTGGGAAAGGAGTATGTCAAGGTTGTATATTGTCACCCTGCTTACTTAACTTATATGCAGAGTGCATCATGTGAAATGCTGGGCTGGATGAGCATAAGCTGGAATCAAGTTTGCTGGGAGAAATATCAATAACCTTAGATATGCAGATGCCACCAACCTTATGACAGAAAGTGAAGAGGAGCTAAAGAGCCTCTTGATGAAAGTGAAAGAGGAGAATGAAAAAGTTGGATTAAAGCTCAACATTGAAAAAACTAAGATGATGGCATCCAGTCCTATCACTTCATGGCAAATAGATGGGGAAACAATGGAAACAGTGACAGACTTTATTTTCTTGGGCTCCAAAATCACTGCAGATTGGACTACAACCTTGATATTAAAAGGCTTGTTCCTTGGAAGGAAAGTTATTGACCAACCTAGACAGCATATTAAAAAGCAGAGACATTACTTTGCCAACAAAGGTCCATCTGGTCAAGGCTATGGCTTGCTCAGTAGTCATGTATGAATGTGAGAGTTGGACTGTAAAGAAAGCTGAGCACGGGAAGAACTGATGCTTTTGAACTGTGGTGTTGGAGAAGACTCTTGAGAGTCCCTTGGACTGCAAGGACATCCAACCAGTCAGTCCTAAAGGAAATCAGTCCTGAATATTCATTGGAAAGACTGATGCTGAAGCTGAACCTCCAATACTTTGGCCACCTGATGGGAAGACCTGACTCATTTGAAAAGACCCTGATGCTGGGAAAGATTGAGGGCAGGAGGAGAAAGGAATGACAGAGGGTGAGAGGGTTGGACGGCATCACCGAGTCAATAGACATGAGTTTGAGTGGACTCCGGGTGTTGGTGATGGACAGGGAGGCCTGGCGTGCTGCAGTCCATGAGGTCACAGAGTTGGACACGACTGAGTGACTGAACTGAACTGAGCTGAAGCAGAATGCAGCTCTGAAACTGTTTCTGAGATTACATCTTTGGTAGTGTATCTCAACAGACCCTTCTGGAGTCAAAAGCTCAGCTCAAAACCAGAAAAACGGTGACTTCCCTGGTGGCCCAGTGGCTGAGGCTCTGTGCTCCCAGGGCAGGGTCTGTCTCTGGTCAGGTGACCAGATGCCACACGCCTCGCTAAGAGATCAAGTGCTGCAGCTGAGACCCCCGTGCAGCCAGATAAGTAAATATTGCAAAAAGAAAAAAACAACTGGAGCTCAAGGGTTCGTCAGTCACAGATGTTTGGTTGATAGGAGTAATATTTTTTAAACTATTGATTTTTGAATTGCTATAATTACAGATACAGGAAAGTTTAAAATAATGAAAGAGACCATTAAATGTCACTCTATGGTAGTCAATTTGAAAACCTAGAAAAAAAACCCTCACAAAATGTTAAATACCAAATTGATGTAGGAACACATTTTAAATAAAACATTTATAGAATGGAAAAGGAACAAGATTTGATATGGAAAAGGCATCAGAATGAAATGGCTGTGGAACTGAATTTCACTTAATCTTTAAAATACAGAGGGGCTTCCCTGATGGCTCAGATGGTAAAGAATCTGCCTGCAATACAGGAAACCCAGGTTCTATCCCTGGGTCGGGAGGATCCCCTGGAGAAAGAAATGGCAAGCACCCCAGTATTCATGCCTGAAAAATCCCACAGAGGAAGGAACCTGGTGGGCTACAGTGCAATGGGTCACAAAGAGTCGGACATGACAGTTTCCCTAGTGGTCCAGTGCTTAAGAGTCTACCTGCCTATGCAGGGGACATGGGTGCAATCCCTGGTCTGGAAAGATTCTACATGCCACGGGCAACAGCCTGGATGCTGCAAATACTGAACTCACTCTCTAGAGCCTGTGAGCCCTAGAGTCCATGCTCCGCAACAAGAGAAACCACTGCAATGAGAAGCCCGTGCAGCAAAGAGTGGCCCCTCTCGCCGCCACTAAAGAAAGCTCACAGGCAGCAGCGAAGTCCAGTCCAGTTCAGTTCAGCCGCTCAGTCATGTCTGATTGTTTGTGACCCCATGGACTGCCACACACCAGGCTTCCCTGTCCTTCACCATCTCCCAGAGCTTCAGTTCAGTTCAGTTCAGTCGTGCAGTCGTGTCCGACTCTTTGCAACCCCATGAATCGCAGTACACCAGGCTTCCCTGTCCATCACCAACTCCCGGAGTTCACTCAGACTCAGGTCCATCAGATCCATTGAGTCCATGATGCCATCCAGCCATCTCATCCTCAGTCGTCACCTTCTCCTCCTGCCCCTAATCCCTCCCAACATCAGAGTCTTTTCCAATGAGTCAACTCCCCGCATGAGGTGGCCAAAGTACTGGAGCTTCAGCTTTAGTATCATTCCTTCCAAAGAAATCCCAGGGTTGATCTCCTTCAGAATGGACTGGTTGGATCTCCTTGCAGTCCAAGGGATCTCAAGAGTCTTCTCCAACACCACAGTTCAAAAGCATCAATTCTTCTGCGCTCAGCCTTCTTCACAGTCCAACTCTCACATCCATACATGACCACAGAGCTTACTCATACTCATGTCCATTGAGTCGGTGATGCCGTCCAACCATCTCATCCTCTGTCATCCCCTTCTCCTCCCGCCCTCAATCTTTCCCAGCATCAGGGCCTTTTCCAGTGAGTCAGTTCTTCCCATCAGGTGGCCAAAGTATTGGAGTTTCAGCTTCAGCATCAGTCTTTCCAATGAATATTCAGAATTGATTTGCTTAAGGATTGACAGGTTGGATCTCCTTGCAGTCCAAGGGACCCTCAAGAGTTTTCTCCAGCACCACAATTCAAAAGCATCAATTCTTTGGCATTCAGCTTTCTTTATAGCCCAACTCTCACCACCATACATGACTACTGAAAAAAAAACCATAGCTTTGACTAGATAGACCTTTGTCAGCCAAGTAATGTCTCTGCTTTTTAATATGCTATCTAGGTTCATCATAGCTTTTCTTCCAAGGAGCAAGCCTCTTTTAATTTCATGGCTGCAGTTACCATCTACAGTGATCTTGGTTCCAGCTTGTGCTTCATCCAGCCCAGCATTTCACACGATGTACTCTGCATATAAGTTAAATAAGCAGGGTGACAACACAAAGCCTTGACGTACTCCTTTCCCAATTTGGAACCAGTCTGTTGCTCCATGTCTGGTTCTAACTGTTGCTTCTTGGCCTGCATACATGTCTTGACCTGTATTTATTTATTTAATTTATTTGAATTATTTATTTATTTATTTAAAATTTTTATTTATTTATTTTTGCTATACTGGATTTCAAAAATAAATAAATAAATAATTTAAAATATAGATAATTACAATGTTATTAAAGTCTTTGCTACTCAAAGTGTGACCCATGGGCCAGCAGCATCAGCATCCTTGGGAGTTTGTTGGCCCCCACCCTCGCTTCTAAATTAAATTCTGTGTTTTAACAGGAGTTAAACCCCCTAGAAGGTGACGCATGTATATGAGTGATCAAGAAACACTGGGCTGAGGCAGTGGTTCTCAGCTTTGGCTGAATATTGGAATTGTGTGAAGATTAAAAAAAAAATACTGACATTTGAGTCCCACTCCCAGAGATTCTGATTTAATTAATCAGGTGCATGCCCTGGGCCCCTGCATTTAAAAATATTCCTGGATGATTGAAAATCAGAGATAAAAACTAGCCTTAGAAAAATATGGAAAACTTTAAGAAGTAAGGCTGACAAAGAATGTATCCCCAAAGCAAAAAATGGAACAAAACTACAGACAAATCTCATTTATGATTAAAAATAAAATCCAGTAATGATAAAAATAGAGTAAGACCAGGCACAGTTGATTTCAGGAATACAAGCAATACTTTGCTGGTTTAATAACCAGCTCTGGGAAAAACTTTTTAAAAGGCCTGATTTGCAGCCTTTGTCAATTCTTGTGGTGTAAATACTCCAACCTGGACTAATTTTAAGCATAGTTTATTTTAAGCTAATTTTTCTTCTAACAAAGAATGGTGCTAATTTTAAGCTAGCAACATGATCTTAACTGGCTTTGAAAACTTCTGAAAATGAAACAAGTGGCTCTCACAATCTGCTCGATGCCTCACACCCCTAGAGGTTGATTCAAAATTAGGACATCCTCTCATGAGCCCACTCTGTCCGCGCTTTGGAGAGGAGAGAGGCGTGATGTCAGAGGGCGTCCCATCACAGGTGTGTTCAGGGGGCCTGCCTGGGGGAGGCGCCACCTCCACGCAAGCACATGCCTCATCCCTGCGTGCTGACTCTCATCCAGCAGGCTTCACTCAGGTCCTGACCCGCTGCTCCCGGAAGGCATGGGACTCTGACACCTGCTTGGCTGCCAGAACAAGCCTGTTCCAGACTAGCTGGGACCACTTTGCCCCTGTGGTCCTGACAAGGCCCAGGTCTGATCAGGTCCTTCCGAGGTGGGAGTGAGCATCACCTCTGTTTCTCAGCAGGAGACCTGGCAGGGCGCAGCATGCTGTTTGTTGATCCACAGACACCCTTTCAGGTAAGGTTGCCCTTTCCCAACCTGAAGGGAGCAGATGAGAGAGAGCCGGGGCCCGCCTAACGTCCTTGGGAAGCGGGATGCGTTTCCTGCCCCGGTGGTGTCCTTGACCGGCCTTTGCGTCCTCCGAGCTTCATCTGCCCTGCCTTGCGCTTCCTTGCTTCCCTGGCTTAATTGTGCCAATTCCATTTCTCTTTCTGGAATTGCGAGCCTTGACATCATTCCAGGAAGCTCCCATTTTATGAGATACCCAGAGTCCATTTTTGTTGCTACTGAACTCTTCCCAAACAACACCGTCACTCTGGACCTAGGCGGCTGCCTAGTGCGGGACTCCACCTCGGTGTGCACGTCAGCTGTGGCGACAGTCACCGAGCGGTCACTCTCCTGGCCTGGTAGGAGGGCTCCGTGGCAGGGGGTCGTCAGCAGCTTCATGGGTTTACCCTGCGGTGTCAGGGGCCCCTAAAGAGCTCCTGGGAGCCCTGCGCTGTGCGGAGTCAGACACCGCTCTCTCCACCCTGCAGGGACGGTGGCAAGGGGTTGGCAGAGATTCTGCCGCACGAGCTTGTCTGTTCCCCGTGGGACAGGTTGTATCTATTATTCACCAAACCAAATGATGACTGAGCACCTCTTTGGCCGGAGACAGAGCAATGAAGCAAACGGACGTAAATCCTTGAGACGTGCATGTCATCAGGGGAAGGGAAAATGAAAGCCGACCAGAGACAAACAGATAAGGTGATCATAGGGATGTGGAGAAGAGAAGAGGGTGGAGGCTGAGAGGGAGGGAGGGAGCTCGCCAGCTCAGAGTCGGGGAAGGACGCTGCGGGAAACGGCCGTCGGAGCGTGCAGGAAGGGTCAGCCCTGGGAGGAAGGGACCGGGAGCCAGGGAGGCCGCTAGGAGGGCGTGGGCTCGGCGTGTCTGTGCGTGCCGGTCTTGCGGGCCGGCAGGGGCTGGGTGCTGAGTGCCGAGAGCGGGCTTTGGACTCTCACCGGGACAGGGTGAGGGCGATCAGAGGTGGGAGGTCAACAAGACCACATTCGAGGGGGAGAGGGCCCCATGGCCGAGGTGTGGAGAAGGGAGGGGCTGGGGCAGTCTCGAGGCAGGACCCAGGCTGGGGGGCCAGGGTCACCGGCCCTTCAGACCACGGTAATGCCACGCCGAGCTCAGTCATCCGAGCTCACTCGTCACAGACACCTCCACGGTCAGAGTCTGTCACTGCGGCCCAGAAACACAGCAATTACCTGGCAGAGCTGAAACACAACAACAGGTATTTATGCTGAAACAACAGTAATCACAGCTCAACATCTCTCCCGGCTGTTCCCGCTGACCCCGCTTGCCCTGACCGCTGACCCCTGCAGCCTCACGCTCCACTCAGCCCGCCCACTCTGAGCTTCCCAGGCCTGACCCTCCCAGGCCTCCACCACCTCCGCCTGCTCCCTCAGCGTGGTTGCTGCTGAGTTGCTGGCAGGCAGGGTCAGAGATGCAGGTGGCGGACAGGTTTTCGGAAATGTGTTTGTCACATGGTACACATCATTAATATTTGATTGCTTTGACATAACTTATTCATCTACAGATGGTCAACACCGAAATCAGATTGATTATATTCTTTGCAGCCAAAGATGGAGAAGCTCTATACAGTCAACAAAGACAAGACTGGGAGCTGACTGTGGCTCAGATCATGAACTCCTGATTGCCAAATTCAGACTTAAATTGAAGAAAGTAAAGAAAACCGCTAGACCATTCAGGTATGATCTAAATCAAATCCCTTATAATTATACAGTGGAAGTGAGAAATAGATTTAAGGGCCTAGATGTGATAGATAGAGTGCCTGATGAAATATGGAATGAGGTTCATGACATTGTACAGGAGACAAGGATCAAGACCATCCCCATGGCAAAGAAATGCAAAAAAGCAAAATGGCTGTCTGGGGAGGCCTTACAAATAGCTGTGAAAAGAAGAGAAGGGAAAAGCAAAGGAGAAAAGGAAAGATACAAGCATCTGAATGCAGAGTTCCAAAGAATAGCAAGGAGAGATAAGAAAGACTTCCTCAGTGATCAATGCAAAGAAATAGAGGAAAAGACCAGAAGGGGAAAGACTAGAGATCTCTTCAAGAAAATTAGNACTGAACTGAACTGAACTGAACAAAGTGTATGAATTTTCTCCTTGGCCCAGCTTTCTTCTCGTATGAGTGTTTGTTGGATTTCTTTTATGAGTCTAGAGCTGGAGAGTAACTTGCTGTTCCCTCTGCTGTTGAACAGGTTTTTTTAATCAACTATGACTCTGCCTCCCAGGTTTCTGTTCCTTCCTTTGGTGTTTCACACTCAAATCTGAGCAGATGGGGTCCATGGATGTTACTGTCACAGATGGCCCTGTCTTCTCTCTATTTATGGCTACTGCATGAGTTCATGTATTATTTCCACTCTTCCATCACCTTTTATATTCAGGAATTTTCCAGAAGTTAAAATCTCTGAATGGAGATCAAAGGAGAGTCATTCACAGGTCCACAAAAATGGCTAATAAAGGTCCACAAGGCTAGTTATCTCAACCAGAAATACTGATGGAAGTAAAGAAACAGCAGTTTCCTGATTGGTATTGTCATTGTAGTTCTGAACCAATGAAAGGCAGCAGAAGTGGGATGAGAATCTTTCTTTGGGTTCTTCAATCCTGTTGTGCTGCCTTTATGTTATGAAAGTTTCTTCTAAATTCTGTCTGCAAAATGTTGATGGAGGGGTTCTTGATTTCTCTCATGCTTTGTTCTAACTCAGGGCCAGCGAAAGGCCTGTGGAAGCCTAACCACATGTGTCATGGGGTCTTTGATGTTTG
Source organism: Aepyceros melampus (assembly GCA_006408695.1). Classification (NCBI taxonomy): domain Eukaryota; kingdom Metazoa; phylum Chordata; class Mammalia; order Artiodactyla; family Bovidae; genus Aepyceros; species Aepyceros melampus. Next base: position 50,760 of record SJXQ01001570.1, on the reverse strand, counting down.
CTGAGACCTGGGAATTATTTGGAGTGGCTGATTGTCTAATTCTTGCAACAGCCTCACCGGGGTCACATTCAAAGGAAATCAGTTGCCCCAAGATCAGAGACTCTCAGAGCTGGATAGGATGATGGAAATTATAGAGCCTAAGCTACTGCCTTGTAGTCAAACTCTTTTCACAACACTCCTTTCCTATGTTCTCTGGTCTCTTCTCTCTCTCTCTCTTTTTTTTTAGTATAGTCGCTTTACAGTGTTGGGTTGTCCAATCTCTTCTTGAACTTCCTTCTGTGACAACAAGCTCACTAGCCACCAACCAATTTGGCCCATGTCATTGCTGGGCAGCTCCTTTAAGCAAACTGAAATCTGTCCCCTATGTATGGTCTTAGAATAAAAGGAGAAAACTATTGTGCTTGTGAATGATCTGTGAAGGAAATAGAAGGCACTTTAGCCATTGTATTCTGAGAGCTATTTATTAAAGAGACTTAGGCACTTCAGAAAAAATTTTTAAATTAAGTGGTTCAGAAATCAGATGGTTGATATTGATTCTTTTTTAATTTTTAACTTTTACTGAATTATAATGTACATACTGAAAATGTTATTGATATTTTTTACTTCAGGATCAACTGACACCTTCCCCACAGTGTCTCACACCCACAGATATGGTTTCAAGACAACAGAACCTAAAAGCAGGCAACGATAAACACAGAAGCCCATGGTAGGTTGTCTGTAGCCGGGGTTGCCAAAGAGAGTTTTCTCTAGTTTCTACCTTTCATATCTCAGAGGAAAACATCTCGTTCACAGAACTCAAATTGCAGTGAGTGCTCTGACTCTGAGGTAATCTTGGAAAAGTAGCTTTTTAACCTTACCAGCCTCTTGAGAATGCATATCAAGGTACCATAGACAGTATTAAGTAAGTTATCTACTGGAAGGACAGAAGTTTTTTTATCAAAAGTATTTCTTCCAATATTTTTATTCATATCATCTACAATAGTGGGGCTCAAGAGAAAAAAATCTTTGATAAGTTATCAGTATCTTATGGGTAGGAGAAATAAGCCATTCTAGAACAGTAACATCTGAGTTTAAATATTTTTGCAGATTTGTGTTAACCAATTATCAGGGTCTGATGAGTAAGGTATTTCTATCAGGGTCCTGAGATTCAATAAAGAAAGTGAGGAAAGAGCCAAAAAAGGAGAATTGAATGGTGATGAATATAAATGAGGTTTTGTTGCTCAAGAAAGAATTGCTCCTGTGTTTTACTTTGAGAATGTTCAGGAGAATAAAGGCGTAGGGCTCCAAAAATGGAACACCCCATAGACTCAAGAGCATTCCTCAGTAGTGGACATAGCCTTCAGCTTTGTAGCAATGGGCAAAGAAAGGCCACCATGAGTAACTCACCGTGACCACACTTGCGTGTGTATGTGCTAAGCCCCGTGAGTCGTGTCCAACTCTTTGCAAGCTGTGGATTCTAGCCCACTAGGCTCCTCTGTCATGGGATTCTCCAGGCAAGAATACTGGAGTGGGTTACCATGCCCTCCTCCAGGGCATCTTCCTAACTCAGGGGTTGAACCTATGTCCCCTGCTACTCCTGCACTGCAGCAGATTCTTTACCGCTGAGCTACTGGAGAAGCCCGTGACCACACTCGATCAGTGAAAAATGCAGTGAAATTCATGGGATGCCAGGGCCCTTTGCTTGTTCCTTTTCCATTTCTCTGGAGAGTAGCAGTATGATCAGGAAGTTTATCCACTTGTAACACACCTTATTCTTAACATCTTAGTCATATTCAACTGAGTTATCACTGCTTATGTTATTTGAATGACTCATTTCCTCTCACAGCTTGCAAATATTAGACATTATCATATCCCATATCTGTCTTATTTTTTGTATCCCTAAGGACCATCATTTAGTTTATCCAAAAGAAGAGTTTTAGAGAGAAAAATTTACCAAAGGCCAACAAGATGCAAGACAGGAAAAAGCAAATTGCACATGTAGCTTTTTATTTGAAGCCTCAGCACACTAGAAAGGTCCTGTTAGTGTCTGTTGTAGAATGTAGATGGATGGCAGCAATAAAATCAGATATAGGGGAAAGCAATCAGATCATTGAGTAGGTCACATTCAAAACATATTATATCAGGATTCGAGGAGGACGCTACCTTAGGGCATGTGTTGCTTCCCACAAAACGCTTCTGAAAAGTGTTCATGTATCCTTTCCTTTTCTATATATGCCTGAGTTGGTACGTTTCAAATCTTTTTCTATACGCAGAGAGAAATTTTTTTCTGTACGCAGACTGTTTTCTTATTGTTCCATGAAAATCTTCTGTTCACTTACACATTTTTGTCTTAGCTGTTCATAACAGAGGCTAGTGGGGATCTCAGCCCCATCCCCTTTATCTGGGCAGTGCACCCATCCTCCACTGAGCTACCTTGCCCATGAGGTCATCCTCTTCAAGGGACAGTCCATAACCAATGATTGACAGATGTAGGGTCAAAAGGCCTGCGCCTTTACCTTGAAGGGGAGAAATTCCATAATGCAATTTACACACCAGAATCTATATTTCATCCTTTCTTTTTATGGAACCTGACCGAAGACACTGCTAAGGTAGCTGTTTATTCTGCTTGAAACTCTAAATGCAGGTCCTTTCTGCTTCTCCAAGGCAGTCAAGATTCACCTTCGTTTCCACTTTCTTCCAAAAAACCTTCCCTGCTCTTTCTAATTCTTTCTCTTCCCTCCTTTGTGCTGCTGAGTCATTCTCAACAGTGATACTCTGTCAAATCTCTCATAGACTCATAGGCAGCTGTGTTGTTGAGTTAGCTGACAGCTTTATATATATATATATATATATATATATATATATATATATAAATCCCTCAAGGTGGACACTCCTAAGATGTGCTATGTGTGGGCAGCAAGTGGTGTCCTCTAGCTTTGTCTGCAGTAATTCCCTAGGAGGGCTTGAGCCTTTAAATGAATATTCATAAACTAAGACATTAGGCCAAAGAACTTGTGTCTAGGATTAAAAGCAGACTATGCATGGGGGACCTCCAAGTATCTGGATGGTTCTTTTTGAAAGCAAACTAGGGCAATCACTAAATGACAATGACTTTTTTTTTTTTTGACAATTTTTTTTTTTAACTAAAGTTTCTCAAGCTATTTTTTGAAGCATTATTTTCTTTAGGTAAACTGAAAACAAAAGAGTCAATCTTCAAATGAATTTAGATATAAACATATATAGTTCATGGAAATTCCCAATACATTTGAAAGGCTCCAAAATATCCTGTAAGTTGGGAAGAAACCTCTCACTTTACTTAATGTAGCATTTTTCTGTATAATGGAACATGTGAGTGTAGAATTCGTATCCTTGGGATAGCAAGAGTTATCTCAGGGAACTATTCCTCCACGGAATTCCTTAAGGAAATGCTAGAAGTGGTAGTCATGTGGGTGAGGAGGAAGGGGATTAGTGAGGGCCCTGGTCACCTGTAATTGTTAGTCCCTCAATCATATCTAACTCTTTGGGACCGCATGGACTGTAGTGCACCAGGCTCCTCGGTCCATGGGATTTTCCAGGCAAGAATACTGGAGTGGGTTGCTATTTCCTTCTCCAGGGGATCTTCCCAGGGATTGAACCCATGTCTCCTGCATTGCAGGCAGATTCTTTACTGTCTGAACCACCAGTCCTAGTCACCTAAGAGTATGTGAAATTTACATAACTCATTTCAAATTGGTGGGGGGTTGAGTATGAATCCAGTTATCTTCTTTTCTGTTTGATATTTATCAGGAGGAAAATAATTTGTCTACAGCAGCATGGGGTGTTTCAGCATGTCTTTCATCCTATAGATGAGACACCTAGCAAGAGTAGGATGTGTCGGGGTTCAGAGCTTGGAACACCTCACTCCACTCCTCCTCCCTGAGTGCCAGAGATGCAGTGCTAACTTGGAATTGAGCTCTTTCTTGGATGGGCAGAGTTGTTGCTTCCTGACTTAGCGAAGGATGCTCATTGGTTTGGTGTGGAATCGACTATGGGAGACATCAGCTGAGTGGTGGCAAAAATGGAGTCTATTTTATTTCAAGGACCACCAGTCCCTAAACCCAGTTCTCAAAATAGTGTTCCAGGAATCACATAATTTCTTCCTCACAAGAATCCAAAAAGGTCTATGAAATAGGTGTTAGCACTATCCCCATTTTATAAGAGGGGAGAAGGAGGCCCAGAGAAAAGTCAGGAGTCTTGAATAGATAATACTTCATTCAGTTTTCCATCCATCCATCCGTCCATTCACTCAGGAAATATTGATCAAGTAACAAGTCTCCTGAAATGTGAAGTCAAGTAGGCCTTAGAAAACATCACTACAAATAAAGCTAGTGGAGGTGATGGAATTCCAGTTGAACTGTTTCAAATCCTGAAAGATGATGCTGTGAAAGTGCTGCACTCAATATGCCAGCAAATCTGGAAAACTCAGCAGTGGCCACAGGACTGGAAAAGGTCCGTTTTCATTCCAATCCCAAAGAAAGGCAATGCCAAAGAATGCTCAAACTACCGCACAATTACACTCATCTCACATGCTAGTAAAGTAATGCTCAAAATTCTCCAAGCCAGGCTTCAGCAATACGTGAGCCGTGAACTTCCAGATGTTCAAGCTGGTTTTAGAAAAGGCAGAGGAACCAGAGATCAAATTGCCAACATCCGCTGGATCATGGAAAAAGCAAGAGAGTTCCAGAAAAACATCTATTTCTGCTTTATTGACTATGCCAAAGCCTTTGACTGTGTGGATCACAATAAACTGTGGAAAATTCTGAAAGAGATGGGAATACCAGACCACCTGACCTGCCTCTTGAGAAACCTGTGTGCAGGTCAGGAAGCAACAGTTAGAACTGGACATGGAACAACAGACTGGTTCCAAATAGGAAAAGGAGTATGTCAAGGCTGTATATTGTCACTCTGCTTATTTAACTTATATACAGAGTACATCATGAGAAACGCTGGGCTGGAGGAAACACAAGCTGGAAATCAAGATTGCTGGGAGAAATATCAATAAGCTCAGATATGCAGATGACACCATCCTTATGGCAGAAAGTGAAGAGGAACTAAAAAGCCTCTTGATGAAAGTGAGAGAGGAGAGTGAAAAAGTTGGCTTAAAGCTCAACATTCAGAAAACGAAAATCATGGCATCGGTCTCATCACTTCATGGGAAATAGATGGGGAAACAGTAGAAACAGTGTCAGACTTTATTTTTTGAGGCTCCAAAATCACTGCAGATGGTGATTGCAGCCATGAAATTAAAAGACACTTATTCCTTGGAAGAGAAGTTATGACCAACGTAGACAGCATATTCAAAAGCAGAGACATTACTTTGCCAACAAAGGTCCGTCTAGTCAAGGCTATTGTTTTTCCAGTAGTCATGTATGGATGTGAGAGTTGGACTGTGAAGAAAGCTGAGTGCCAAAGAATTGATGCTTTTGAAGTGTGGTGTTGAAGACTCTTGAGAGTCCCTTGGACTGCAAGGAGATCCAACCAGTCCATTCTGAAGGAGATCAACCCTGGGATTTCTTTGGAAGGACTGATGCTAAAGCTGAAACTCCAATACTTTGGCCACCTCATGCAAAGAGTTGACTTATTGGAAAAGACCCTGATGCTGAGAAAGATTGAAGACAGTAGGAGAAGGGGATGACAGAGGATGAGATGGCTGGATGGCATCACGGACTCGATGGACATGAGTCTGAGTGAACTCCGGGAGTTGGCGATGGACAGGGAGGCCTGGCATGCTGCAATTCATGGGGTCACAAAGAGTCGGACACAACTGAGTGACTGAACTGACTGAACTGACCAAGACTCTACAGTGACATTGACCATCATGGATGATTTGTACTAAAGTCTGTGCCCCTGGCATCCAGTGGGGAGAGGAAAAGTGACAGAAAAGTCCTGACTCATAATTGGAGAGGACCATATGACTTGCTCCTTGGAAGAAAAGCTATGACAAACCTAGAGAGTGTGTTAGAAAGCAAAGACATAACTTTGCCAACAAAGTCTGTACAAACTATGGTTTTTCCCGTAGTCATGTATGGATGTTGAGAGTTGGACCATAAAGAAGGCTGAGTGCTGAGGAACTGAAGCTTTCCAACTGTGGTGCTGGAGAAGACTCCTCAGAGTCCCTTGGACAGCAAGGAGGTAAACCAATCAATCCTTAGGCAAATCACTTTGAATATTCATTGGAAGGACTGATACTGAAGCTGAAGTGCCAATACTTTGGCCACCAGATATGAAGAGCCAACTCATTGGAAAAAACCCTGATGCTGGGAAAGATTGAGGGCATGAGGAGAAGGAGGCGACAGAAAGATGAGATGGTTAGATAGCAGCATTGACTCAACGGACATGAGTTTAAGCCAACTCAGGGAGATAGTGAAGGACAGGGAAGCCTGGTGTGCTGCAGTTCATGGAGTTGCAAAGAGTCAGACATGACTGAACAACAACGAAATATGAGTTAGTCTCTGGAAGTGAGGAGCCTATGATATGTGCTTTTTAGCTTCATCTAGAATTGTGCCTGTTTCTACATGAGGAGTTGAAGAATAATAACGTTGCTCCAGTGGGCTTGCCCTGACTCACCACGGGCTCTGCAGATAATGAGTGTCATAGACAAGCAAACTGCCCTTCTCCAGACTCCAGCTCAAAGATAGTCAGTCAAGTTGACTCTTGTGGGCAGCAGACTAAGTGTTTCTCCTCTCTTGCTCATTGTATCTGTGTACATCCTGCCTTGAGTTAAGAAAAACATTGGCTGGGTAGGACTTGGGGTTAGTGGGGAGCCGTGGGGCCTAAGCCACTGTTTATGACACATGTCATATTTCATGGACCACGTCTGGACCCCACCTGCCTCCTTAATCTCCTTGGAATGCTGACACTCCCTCTGTGAACTGTGTGTTATGCTGATGACTTCAGTGGGTACTGCAGTTTCCAATTTCCTAACCTTTCTATTAAAATTAATATTTAGATTTTATAACTTTAAAACTAGAAGAATGATGGAAGCAGTATTTGATGTTTATGTCTCTCAGTCACGAAAATGCTCCCAATTTCACTAATGCCGGGCCACACACATGTAGTCACAATAAATAGCATTTAACATGTTTACAGTATGGAGAGGATGAGGAGGACTTCTGTTTTTATATTGATGGGCTCAGCTGGGCTGGGGATACTATTGTTTACAATGAGCTACATTTTTTGTTTTCTGATTTACCCTCAAATTAAATCTTTATTTCAGAAACCAACCCCAGGGAGTCCCCATAACGAGGGAATGTAATAAACAGCATTAGGAGAGGGCCCGTAGCCGCTGCTGCTTGGTAATTAGTCCAAACGTCTCAGTCGGAGTGGTTTTCTAAGCTTTATGGCCGCAGTTTGGTCACAGGTTTATTTGTAAAGAGCCGCTTTGGCATTTTGCTCGGAGCAGCCTTTGCCCTTTGGGGAGAGGTGTTGGGGGCTTGGCGACGTGGACCACAGGGAAGCCAGACTTTCAGATCTGCTGCGAGGTGATGCCCATGTTTCTTCTTACCATCTGTTTTCAAATTAAAAATTGTCCAAATTTAAAGAAACTGGAAAAGTGAAAGAAAGAGCTGGCCTTGGTTTTGGAGGACACGCAAGGGAAGGGGAAGGGCCGAGGCTGGGAATGAGCATGTGGGAGCCTTCCCACCCAGGGGGGGTGACTGTTTTATAAACCCTCATAGGAGGGGAAAGGTCATTAAAAGTCCTGGGTGCCTGGGGTGCGGCCGAGAGCCTGCCCGGTGCACCTCCCAGTCTCCCCTAGCTTGGTGGGAAGAAGGAAGCCAGGCCTTAGCAAGGCCCCCACCCCACCCCCCAGAAGTTCCCTGGGGGCCTGTAAGCTGTTGAGACCTCCAGTCTTCCCAGAAAAGAAGTCAGAACGCTCCCAGATGCAGGGGAAGCTCTGATCAGCCTCCCATTTCAACCTCACTGTGACAAAACCATGTCGAAAATGCAGACCCCACACAGGTGGTGCCTCAGCCTGCATCTCTCCTGCCATCCTGACTGTCCCCATGAGGCCTGCTGATTCACTGAATATTAGCTGAGTGCCACTAGGCCCCCCTGGTGGCTCAGATGGTAAAGAATCTGCTTGCAATGGGCTCCTGGGGACCTGGGTTCGATCCCTGGGTTGCGAAGATCTCCTGGAGATGGGAATGGCTACCCACTCAGGTATTCTTGCGTGGACACTTCCTTGGGCCTGGTGGGCTACAGTCATGGGGTCGCAAAGAGTTGAATGCAACTGAGCGATGAACACTTTCATGATAAGCATAGAGATAATGTAGCCCTCTCATTTTCTGAGCCGGATGGTGAGACAGGACCATGGATAGGTAGGAGGCTCCTTAGAGCTTGAAGGGTGGGGCCAGATGGATGCACCTCTGTGTCTAGTGTCAGAAGAGTGAGGTCAGAGGATGGGGAAGTGTGCAGGGGAAGGACCTCCACTGTTCCCTTCTCTCACATGCTGCTATGTTATTTGATTTTCTCCCTTCGTTATTATTTTTAAAATAGCATTTCCTAAGTCTTCACTCTTAAGGAACCTCATCAGTCACTGAGTCCAAGGGTCATGCAAGGGACGTCCACGGTGGCCCTGTGACTATGATTCCGTGTTTCCAGGGCAAGGGGCCTGGATTCGATCCCTGGGCAGAGAACTAGATCCCACATACCGCAAACAGGAGTTTGCATGCCACAACTCAGATCTGGTGCAGCCAAATCAATAAATAAATATAAAGAAATGTATGCAAACTTTTTTCTGAAAGGCCAGATAGCAAAAATTTTAGGTTTGGTGGACCACACCGCTACTCACTCTGCTGCTCGGGGGAAAGCAGCCATAAGCTATACCTAAAGGAATGGGTGTGGCTGTATTTCAATAAAACTTTATTTATTTTAAGTTTTTTTTTTTTTAGGTGTAAAAATCATTTATTAAAGTACACGTCTCTGAATATACAAGTTCAAAAACAATAAATACTCCAGTCAGTGGACATATGAGCCAAGTGCTATTTTGGGCTTGGAGAAGGAAATGGCAACCCACTCCAGTGTTCTTGCTTGGAGAATCCCAGGGGCGGGGGAGCCTGGTGGGCTGCCGTCTATGGGGTCTCACAGAGTCGGACACCACTGAAGCGACTTAGCAGCAGCAGCAGCAGCTATTTTGGGCTCTTGGTATATAGCAGTGAGTGGGTACTCCTTCCCTAGCGGCTCAGCAGTAAAGAAATCTAGTGTTCAGTAAATATTTGTAGAGTCCAACAAGAAAATAATCATAATCACTCTCAGGCCTCACCTCATTCTGTGTATCTCAAAACTTATCAACAGTCTTGCTGTAACAAAAGGATGAAAATGTGGCCCCTTACTGGCAATCCAGCTCCAGCATAGTTTCACAGCTGATTTATGGTGACTGAGTTGTTTTCTAAGTCTGGGGCACCAGTGCAGTAAATTTAGATGGGAGGGAGGGGGCTGGTCCTTGCTCAGTTCTAGACACTTCTTGTTACAGAAGTATTCTTTCTTCACGGACTCAATCTGAATTGTCAACAGGGCCACTGCATTGATTGTGCCTTTTGAGTATCAGGCATGTGGCATCTTAACCACACTAGTAAATTAAAAATGCTGTGAGTGTGAGGTATCAGTACATATATGTATGCTTTGGGGGGATAATGCTAATCGTGACCACAGCTAGAGAGTATCTTTCACCAGCTTCAGAAACACTGTTTAGTAATTCTCAATAAAGCTTTCAATCATCAACTGAAGCCCTTAGCTGAAGCATATGTTCCAGGATAAAGCAATGTACAAATGGACAAATCTCATGGTTGCTAGTGGACATCAGTGGGTTGATGAACCATTGGCATGACACTTAACTCTCAGCACTTAAAGTACACAACTCAAATTGATGTATCATGGGGGAGGAGTAGGGTAACTAATGTAGGGGGCTGGTGAAACGGAAAACTAGATAGAAGATTCCTGGAAGGAATTTTGTCCAAAGGAGAATTCTTCTGGAAAGGAAGCCCTCACTCTACCTACTTTTGACTGAAGCTAAGTGACACTGTTAACATGCTGGAAACACACTCACTTTGATTCTGTGACACTAAATTATGTCAGCTTTTAGAAATAAGGTGACTCAATGGTAAAGAATCTGCCTGCAATGCAGGAGACCTGGCTTTGATCCCTGGGTTGGAAGATCCCCTGAAGATGAGAATGGCAACCCACACCCATATTCTTGCCTGGAGAATTCCATGGCAGAGGAGCTGGCAGGCTACAGTCCATGGGGTCACAATAGTGGTACATGACTGAGTGACTAACACATTTAAAAATCAGCGCCTTGGCTTTACTACCCATGATTTAGGTACTCTTATCATCCATGGCTGTACGTTTGGTAGCCAATAGCTCTCAGGTATTGCTGGTGCTTTTTTAGTCCACTTCATCTTCTTCTCTTACCTTCTTTCTTAGTCTATTGAAGTACAGAACACACCTTGGCTGCTAAGCATTGCCGGCATGCATTTTTTTTAAGCAGAGAATTGTTGTGCCATGCTGCACCTGGACTGCATTCAGAAGCTTTCTAGGAAATCTCACTGCACTCTGCAGAAGCCCTGAGCTTTTGGGTCAGCATTTTGGAAGGGAAGACAATTGATTCTTCCAGCCCTGCTGATGCAATTCCTTTTGATGTGTATCAAGTGTGTTTTGACACAATCCCCCGAGTCATTGTGGTTTTCAATATTCCTGGGCCTCTAATGAAAGTCAAAGAGAGGGGAATCTTTTCACTTAATGTTGATTTCTAATATTGATGGTGCGTTACCCATTTGTGTCTCAAAAGCTTCTCAGGATGGAATTAACCCCTTGGATCTCAGGGTAAGCACATGTCTTGCAGGACTATGACTGTCAAAAGCTGATAGTGGAGACAAAAAAATTCTTGGGGAGGACATATTATCCTTATACAGGTAACAACTTTTTATCATTATCAATTTTTGGTAAATATAGCAGCTGCCGAAGAATTGTGGGCTTTTTTTTTTGGCTGTAAGGCATCTTAGAGAGTGTTTGCCAATTTTCTGTCTCTGTCTCAAAAAAGGTGTCTTCGCATCTTCACTTAGCCCTGAATAATTCAACAGAATCTCTAATAACAGACTTGCATGTTGTAAAGCCCCAAAATGTGTTGTAAGCTAAAAGAAGCAGAAGGAAATTTAGCATCACAAACAGGAGTCAAAGAATCAAAGCTAGGAGTCAGTGCAGGCGTCAGAGCTCCACACATAGGCTGGATGCTTATTTTTGCTTATAGTTTCCTTGTTGTTCATAGAGCAGTTCTCTTAAAAAGGACAAAGAACATTCCTGGAAGTTGGCTGTTGCTCCTAATTCCCTTCTTATAAAAAGTCCCTTCTCACATCCCTTCCCATCCTCCTTCCCTCCTTCCCTTCTCCTTCTCTTCCTTAGACTTCCCTCTTGTTCTGTCTCCTGAAGACCAGGAAGTTTTAGAGTTCACTGGAACTCTGAGATACACCAATGTCTGTCCAACAAATTCCATGTCATCCTACTAACCACCCCCACCATTGTCCCCTGAATTTACTGAAGTGCCTTTTATTATTTTATGATTTTCCACTGAAATCATAATGTGTGTATATTGTAAACCCTGACATATGGGAAACTCTGACATCCATATGGAAAGGAACAAGGGGTACTTGGCTTGGGGAGATTGTGACTTTGGAAGATGTCTTACATGTTTGCTTCATTTTAGAGGAAAAAATTAAACTTCATCTTTATTTTTTCAAGGGCCAGGGATCAGACTAAATGGCTTAAGGGAACCATACATGTTCTAACAATCAGGGTAAAAGTAACTGTGCCTGACACTGGGCTAAATAAGTGTGTGTTTGTGTTCCCATGTTTTTCTCTGTATGTATAGGTTGTGGTTTCTCAGCCTCAGCACTGTTGACATATGGGGTCAGATAATGAGGATTTTGTGGGAGGTTTTCCTGTGCATTATAAGATGTTTAGCAGTATCCCTGACCTCTACTTACTAGATGCCCATAGCACACCCCAGTTATTACAACCAAAAGTATCTCTAGTCTTTGCCAAATGTCCTTGGGAAGGAGACAGGCAGATAGATAGAATGTTGTTCAGTCACTAAGTCATGTCTGACTCTTTGTGACTGCAGCATGCCAGGCTTCCCTGTCCTTCACTATCTCCTGGAGTTTGCTCAAACTGGAGAAGGAAATGGCAACCCACTCCAGTATTCTTGCCTAGAGAATTCCAGGGATGGGGGAGCCTGGTGGGCTGCCGTCTATGGGGTCGCACAGAGTCAGACACGACTGAAGCGACATAGCAGCAGCACAGCATGTCCATTGAGTCGATGATGCTATCCAACTATCTCATCCTTTTTCACCCCCTTCTTCTGCTGCCCTCAATCTTTTCCAGCATCATGGTCTTTTCCACTTAGGATAGATAAATAGCAAAGCAGGTGGATAGATGTAATATATGGATCTAGAATTGAGCTAGTGTTTTGACTTAAAACCTGCAGGTTCCTTGGCAAAGCATATAGCTTCCTTAGGCTGAAGGGCTTCTCAGCACTTGATTTATTGAAGTAGGACAACCATGTATTGAGTAGAGTAGGAGGGAATACTGCTTCAGGGAGGGGGTCAGACTCTGTGATCTTTAAGACCCTCCACTTCCAACTAACAGATTTGATAATTCTGTAAGACCAGATCTGGGTTAATAAAATTGGTGTCAGTTTCTAAGGGAATATACCAAACTTAAGTTGTGACCGAGGGCCCCACAGTGCTGTTTGACATAGAATGCCAAGTTGCAGGGTGAGATGAGCGGAAATGTCTTGAGCTTATTTGGGGATTAATTGGCAATCAAAAATCCGCCTCCTAGATGCAGGCCTGTCACTGTAAAAGCACATACAGCACATTACTTCCTCTGGCTGAAGTTATTAATATGTGTTGATTGATGTCAAAAGGAGAATTAAATCATAAATGTGCTCCGGGGTCTCAGGCTGGTGGCCTGGCAGCTTCTTTAGCCTTGTCAGTTTGGAGAGACAGCTCACATGGCCCTGCCTCATTTCTTTTTGATGATTTCTTAAAGATTTCACTTTATCATCATTTGTCTATGAGCAGGCTTTCCTCTCCTTCCTATTAGTATTACCTCCACCATGGCACAGCCTGGATAGAGTTATTACTTACAAAGGAATCCTACTTGAGTGAAACAATGGAGTTGTGCACTCTATAAATAAAACAAAACAAAATGTTCCCAATTAGTGCTATTTACAGACATGTAACACCATGGCTGCTCATGGGGAGTGTATGTTGCTTTCCCATGGGGGTCCCAAAATTCCTAGCACCCTCTCACAGGCAAAAAAAGCATGGTCTTTCTCATTTCCAAGTTAATCCAATTTGAGTGTGGGTTGAGAGGGACCAGAGCTTCCCAAAGGGCCTGGCAGAACCGGGCAGCTCAGCATCATTACCAGACCACACACGTTATGTTTAATAGCCAGACTCTGCCCTGGACCAGAGAGGAGAAAAGTCAATGAATTACAAAGTCCTTGGGAACAGCCACCCTCCTCTTCCTCTACGAAGTTCATTCCCAGTCCATCCTCTCTCACTTGAATTTCAATGAGTCTCCTAAAGGGTGTGTCAGGGTGTCTGCATGAAGCTTGTGCCGATCAGCTTGCCATAGTGTTGGTGAAGCGATCTCTTTAAGCCTCAATACAGTCGTGTTGTTCCCTCACTGGAAGCTATCTTGGTTCTTCTATGCTTAAGGGATAAAATTCAACATCCAAATGATTCAGATGTGTGCATGTGTGTGTGCAGTCGCTCAGCCATATGTGACTCTTTGCGACCCCATGGACTGTAGCCCTCCAGGCTCCTTTGTCCAGGGAATTTCCCAGGTAAGAATACTGGAGTAGGTTGCCATTTCCTTCTCCAGGGAGACTTTCCGACCCAGGGATTGAACCTGTGCCTCCTACACTGGCAGGCAGATTCTTTACCACTGAGCCAGTTGGGAAGCCCAAAGATTGGGATAAATGACCATTAAAACCATCATGTCACCCTTCAGACCCAGGCTCTTCCATCTGAGCCATCCTGTCTTTAAAGATCTTTTGTGGTTCATCTCAAATGTCCCCTTTGCTGTAAAGGCTTTTTCATACTCCTGGTTGGAACATATTTTCCACACTCCAGAGATCCCTCCATATAGTATAACCAACTCATGTTACATATTTCAGTTTTGTCTATTTTTATATTTGTTTATCTACCTATTTATGAATCTTTTCTTTTCCCTCTAGCCTTGATAGGTAGAGGATAGCTCCCACAATACTTGGAACATAAACAACTGCTCATTAAAATTTTTGGAAGGGATGCACAAATAAACGACTGAATGTAATGTGAAAAAATAATCAGGTCCTCCCCATTTCCAAATCATTTCTTAGAATAAATTGAAAAAAATAACTCAATTTAATAGCACATGGTAATGATAGAGAAAATAGATTCTAGATTGAATTCTAGCTTCATTACTTACTTACTGTATGACCTTGGCAATTTACTTTCCTCCTATCACCCCTCAACTAATTTACCTGTAAAATGGGATAATAATAGCAACCTGTCTCTTAGCTGTTATAAGGATGAACTATATCAGTATATTTACAGAACTGTACATAGAACTTGGCCCACAATAAATACTGTGTTAACATAAACTATTTTGGAAGATACCAACTCTTCCTAGAATATCTCTAATGCAGAGCTTCTCCACCTTATGCAATGGAATCATCAGGAATGATTTTTAAAAATACACATGCTGGGGCTTCACCCAAGGCCAACTGAATCACAGTCTCTGGAGTGACACCCAGGCATGGATTCACTATCATAGAATTTGATGGAGAAGCTCTCATGAAGTGGTTGTTGGAGGAGAGAGTAGGATTAAAGGACCAGACAAGGACTGTGAGGCACCCAGAAGCAGGCAACAATGAGAAGCCACCAGTCCCGCTGAGCTGAAGGACGAGGGGGATCAGTGAGCCAGTGAGCAGCAGGGCGCTGGGAGATGAGCTGCCCAAGGAGACCGTGGTCACTCAGGAGGAACTCAGTCTCAAGGAGAGACACCGCACTGAGGCAGGGAAGGCATGGGAAACACACCCCTGACGCCCCCTGCCTATCCATCTCTGGCTTGATGCCTCCCCCATGCAGGATCCAGTTGGCCAGGGAGCCAAGAAACCCCACCATCAGAGGTCAGCATCCTTGGGCACAGATGAGGATGAAAAGGGGTGGAAGTGTCTTTGAGGAGACAATGGGGAAAAAGCCAACACATTGGATTTTAGGAGAAAATAAAATCCCTAGGTGTTTCTGATGCCGAGTGAGGAATAAGACACCTGTCCTGAATGAGGCATCCTCATCAGTTGTCTCTTCAAGTCTCCCGCTGCCAGAGAGGACAGCGGTTCACAAAGCACTCAGCATTCCTGTGCTACAGTCCTTAAGACGCGCTGCCCACTGCAGTCTCTCTCCAGGACACCAGGGACGGGGGAAAATGGTTCCTGGGAAGCACCCTGGCCATGTAAACCAGCTGGATTTAGGTTCAAGGTAACAACTGGCTTTCTTTCTGGGAGCTGCCTCAGTCAATGGGAGTTTGTTATGCACCCAATGCAGTTTGGGAAGGAAGCACACACAACTCCTGCCTTTTAGGTTTTTATCCAAGCAAACGCAGCAGAAGAGACCCCCGAGATTTCCAACATATGCTGTATCATATGATTCAGTCTCATTTGCATAACCCCAAGGTGGAATTTGCAAGTGCGAGGGTGCACCGGTGCCCCAGACAAAGTGCTTCAGTTTGCAATGAACCCAACAGCTTGTTTTCCCATTGACTGTGTCGGCACGTTTCAGAAGACTTCATTTCTGCTGCTTCCTTTCCAAAAGGAGGAAGATATAAATCACAGGCGCAGAAGTAACTAGCAGTTGTGACATTTTGTTACAGAGTTTAATTACATGAATCATAAAATATTGCTACAATTTTCCAAACTGTTAAACCTTAATTAATATGAACCCACAGGGACCACCTTGATCGTTCTAAATATTCTGAAGCACAACTCCTACAGTAGTGCTTCCATCCGCCTGAAGTGCTTTGTAATTTGCAAAAAGTGATTAATTATTAGAAATGAAACCAGACAAATTAATTTAATATAAATGAGGCTGTACATGATTTGATTAATTCTTTTTAATTACCTATATGTTATTTTTTTCAATAGCTGAACAAAGGACTCCATTCTTCTCCTGCATGTTCATATTCATTAATCTCATTAGCAGAGAGTATTAATATAATTTTATCGCACATTCCAGAAGTACGGCACATTGACAAACCGTAATGAATCGCGGCATTAGTGTCCTATCACTACATTAATTTCAAGACATGCTTGGCTCATCTGCAATTTACTTTGAGGCTACTTTAAAATGAGCTGAATAAGCGTGTAATTATGACATCTGCTTCTTTTCAGGTACCTCCTTTGTAAATCAGTGACAAAGGAATAGCAGGTTTAAATATGTGTTAACACTTGGATAGCATGTATAATTGCAATATGGCGATGTGTAATGAAGATTAAATTAGACCATACTATACCTGACATATGCAAGAACATAATTGAACAATTGTCATTATTGCAGTAGAAGCAGCTGCACAATGCTAATACTGGAATTGAGGAAAATGAAACCACGCTGGAAAAGAAGGCTGAAGAAGATAGTCTCAAAAAAAGTCACCAAGAAAAAACCATATCAAGATTGGATGCTGCAAACTCGAGGATTTTAGCCTCTTCCCCCTTTGTGGCTGATGACAGTTGGTCATGAATTTCATGAAACTTTCCAAAAGGGTCCATTTCGGATGTCACTGGGGCATGACCTCACACTGCATATCTTGTATGCTGAGCACTTCTGCTCTAGGCAGGTCATGGGGTGGGCACCCTGCCCAGTGCTCCTTTCTTGAGCCTCAGGCAGGGACTGGAATCCTGGGATTGAAATCCAAACTCTTGGCATGGTTAACCCTAGATTTCCCAGAGCAAGACATCGAGGATAAAAGAATGCTTTGAGATCACCTGGGAAGCAAGGTGACCTTGGGAAGAGTTTTAGGGGTTTGCAGTCATCAGAGGCCCCTGGAAAGCTGGGACAGAGAAGAAAATTGCATCTTCTCTCTCAAATCCCCCCTATCTTCCCTGAAAACAAATTGTTAGGACAGCCTTTAGGATTTATTCAGCTTCAGATAAGGAATTATCACAAGCCACATTTACTGTGGACCTCATATCTTCCTGGGCCAAGTGGGTCAGCGGCGGGGGACACTTAACCATATCTATGGTTTTTCCCTCTTGGAAGCACAGTCTCTGTGGTGCTTGCACATAGAGCTTGACAGCAGCCCTGAAATATTGCTTTCAAATTTAACAAATACTCTAAAGGAATTTGGGGCTCTATCTCAAAACATGTTAAGGAATTGGCTTTCTCAACAAAAATCCCCATGCCAGCCTTTTTAAGTTGATGGTAAGGGAATGTGAAAAGAAACTAAAGAGAGATGAAAATAAGACTACTTCATCTGAAGATGCTTGTGGTGAACGGCCAACACAACTTTTTTGGCAGAGTTGACAAGAGGAAGTGGGGAGCATTATGTTAATTGATTGAGATGTTCAGCTACTCAAAGTCATTTCATATCAGCAAGGATTGACATGACGCCTGATTGGCTGAAAAATAGTTTCTGAGAGAGGATGCGATATTTATAAAATTATTGTAATAGAACCATTTAATGGAGAAGGCAATGGCACCCCACTCCAGTACTCTTACCTGGAAAATCCTATGGATGGAGGAGCCTGGTAGGCTGCAGTCCATAGGGTAGCGAAGAGATACACACGACTGATTGACTTCACTTCCACTTTTCACTTTCATGCATTGGAGAAGGAAATGGCAACCCACTCCAGTGTTCTTGCCTGGAGAATCCCAGAGTTGGGGGAGCCTAGTGGGCTGCTGTCTATGGGGTCGCACAGAGTCGGACACGACTGAAGCGACTTAGGAGCAGCAGAACCATTTAAACAAATGTGGTACATTGGAGGCAACTTAAAGATCCTGTGTTTCAAAGTGTGGTTTCAAAAGACAAGCATGGTTGGATTGTCAGGGAGGTTTGTTAAAGCATGAGTTCTTAAGATCCAACTCCAGAGCCTAAGGATCAAAAACTCTGGAAGAGCCATTTGGGAATCTACATGTTCAAAAAGCTCCTGGTGACTTTTAATACACAATTCCTGACCTAACGTAGCCATCTCTTTTTACAGTGGAGGAGGAAACAAAGACCCTAAGAACTGGGGCCAGAGCCCAAGCAGCCTCTCTCCCGTGATGCTGAGTGTGTGTGGAAAGGAAAAGGCAGCATCTGGCTTTCAGCAGTCGACAGGTACTTGCACCAGCATCACTTGGTCCACTGAGTTTGTGCTTCACCAGATTTAGCAAACAGATGTTATAAGCTACCTGGCTCCATCCACTGAGGCCTGTCACAAACCCAGGACTTCAGAGAAGCTCCACTCTTCAGGGCTGATCAGTAGAGAGAATGATCATGGGAGAGTTTTCCGCAAAGTTTTAGAACAAGAAAGAGGATTATGACTTTCAACTTGCAGTGAGGACTGTTTCAGTGTCAACTTCCCCCTCCCCCACACTCATTCATTTATTCCCTAATGTATACATTTATCTTACAATACTTATCAGGCTCATCCGATATGCCAGGTATTAATGTTAAACACCTAGGTTACAACCTTGAGTAAGAAGGAAACTGTTCTGGTCCCCAGTAGGAATCAATTAGATACAACCTGTTTGGCTCTCAAAGGTGACGTGAAATGAAGTGATTGTACTACATGAATTGTTTCCCCTCTTTTCTGAGCTCTGTGTGTACCTAGAATTCCAGGTATATAAAGGATCATTGGGGGAATATTCATTTTTTCCTCATCCTCTTCTTTCTTACTTTCCCTTTAATATGAGTGAGAAGTCAGCTTGTAGGACAAGTCTGAGTAATTGATCCTGTGCTTTCTAAATCCTCCCCACTTCTCTCGTCAGCTCTTGCCAGGAAGCCCCTGTGTCAGCAATTCCCCGCGAGCATCTTCAGATGTGAAACCATGTTCCTTTCATCTCCTTTTAGTTCCTCTTCACATTCCCTTACCTGTTACTGACATGATTGCTTGTTTAACAAATGTATACCACTTATTGGTTAAATATTAAATAATTGATGGCAAACTAAGTACAACATTTAGAACGACATGGTTTTCATTCCATATTATAGCTCCTTGTTGGAAAGAAACCCTATTTTAGAATCTCTAGTTCCATAGGGATTGAAAGAAGTCAGCCAGGCCACATTTAAAGAAGGGTGTCAGCTGCATGAGAAAGCAAGTGTATCAACTAACATAGACGAGGCTGTGTTGCAGTGACAAATAATACAAACGTCTCGGTGACAGCAAGCCACAAAGGCTCTGTTCCTCATTTTTAGTGCAGCCTCCACTTGAGAGATGCTGTTACCACCCGCAGACTAAGAGTGAGCTCTGAGACCACAAACTAAAGCTCTAGAATGAATGGGGCCTGTGCCATTTTCACTCATAACTCATTGGTCAGAGTTAGTCCTCTGATCCCACCGCAACTGGAAGGGCCGGGAAGTGCAATCCTCCCCCATGTCTGCAGGGAGATGGATGGAGAGATTTGACAGACAGCTCTAATGGCAGCACAAGGGATAACCAAATGTTATCATCCTTGCTCAAGCTTCAAGTCAGCCTGCTTGGAAGGAGACTGCAACTTAGGTAAAACATGTAGCCCTCAACCTGAATTTCTTGGCTGAAAATTGAGCACCTCACCTGCCCAAATAAAGTTAGTTGGCTGAGCTATTCTCTGTCTTTGATAAAAGTGGAGTTTCTTGGAGAGCTGCAAGGAAAAGGCAGGTCCCTCGTGCTCCTAACTATGAATTAGAGCAAAGTATGTGAGGAAAGTGAGTTCCCTGTTGGCTTTAAGTCATCTCTTCTTTTGTATGAAGACTAGAGAGAGCCCCGACTTTGATATGGGACACCTCTTGCCTGATGACTAGTCTTGTCTTGCAGATTTAGGTGATAAATCAGCAGGTCAGATAATATAAAAATGGTGCGATGGAGCAGTAAAATAGGCTTCTTTGCTCTTTGGAACTTTAAGAGTTCTTCTGAAACCACAGGGTTCTCTAAACAAGGCACCCCCTGACAGCGGGTGCTATTTCTGCCCAGAAGAGGAAAGGTTAACATTTTTCATAATAATGGGTTTCACCCTCATGACACAGATGAAACCTGCAATTGTTTTGCATCTCCTCTGGGCTCGCCTAGCTGTCTAAAAGTCACAGCAGTGGGAGGGAGCTAGTGGGAAGTCACCACGGAGCTGGAAGCCAGAGCCACTAGCCTGGGATTGCGTGTGTTCAGCAGGAAAGGTCTGTGATGTCATTCTAGTGGATGTCTCACTGTACATGAGCTAGTCTTAATATTTAAACTCCCTGAAATGCCTATGTAAATAGATGTCAAAGGAGACACTGGGGTCTCATAGGCTGCTAGCCAGGACTGTAATTTTATACAAGGACTTTGGATAACTATAGTAATATATATTATAGCCAAACATATGCTTTACCTTTGACTCAGTAGTTCCACGCCTAGGTATATTCTTAAGAATTGAGTGACGTGCTCAACAATAGATGTGTCTGAAAACTGTACATAGCAACAGTAGGTATCAAAGTCCCAAACTAGAAATGACAAATTCCATCAGTGGCTGGATGAATAAAACGTGTTCTTTTCACGTAATGGAATGTGGCACAGCAAACACAAGCAAAACTGGTAGAGCACCGTCACCTTTGAGGAGAAGGAGGGGCAGACAGGAGCCTGCTGGGATGCTGAGATGGTCCCTGTCTTCATCTAAGTGAGGATGGCATGGATGTAAAAACTTGCACTTACTGTGTGTACATTATGCTTGAATTGCAAAACTGAAATAGATATGCTGGTTTGCCTAAACAGTCTTTTAGTTTAATCTGTGCCAAGCACATAGATACCCAGGGATATGTGTATGTTTACATGTGCATGTATGTAGGTTCATGCATATCGTAATTAGCTATGTGGCCTGAAGATTTAGTAATGGAACCCGTCACTTACTTGTTCAGTTTTCTTAACTGTAAAATGATGATGATAATATTTGCTCATAGGATACATATATACCACACACACACTCACACACACACACACACACACACATATATATGTATATATACACACATACATAACTGTCCCTGGTAGCTCAGCTGGTAAAGAATCTGTCTGCAATGCAGGAGACCCCGATTTGATTCCTGGGTTGGGACAATCCCCTGGAGAAAGGATAGGCTACCCATTCCAGTATTACTGGGCTCCTCTGGTGGCTTAGATGGTAAAGAATCCACCCTTAATGCGGGAGACCTGGGTTCAATCCCTGGGCTTGGAAGATCCCCTGGAGGAGGGCATGGTCACCCAATCCAATATTCTTGCCCGGAGAATCCCCATGGACAGAGGAGCCTGAAGGCCACAGCCCATGGGGTTGCAAAGATTTGGACATGACTGAGCGACTAAGCACAGCGTTTAAGGGCTTTTAAGCATTTAAGCTGCTATGCACAGCATTTACGCATACTATTTAAGGGCTTCCCTGGTGGCTCAGATGGTAAACAATCCACCTGCAATGTGGGAGACCTGGGTTCACTCCCTGAGTTGGGAAGATCCCCTGGAGGAGGGCATGGCAATCCACTCCAGTATTCTTGGGCTTCCTAGGTGGAGCTAGCGGTAAAGAAGCTAACTGCCAACGCAGGAGACGCAAGAGACACCAGTTTGATTCCTGGGTGGGGAAAATCTGGAGGAGGGCATGGCAACCCACTCCAGTATTCTTGCCTGGAGAATCCCATGGACAGAGGAGCCTGGCGGGCTACCGTCCATAGGGTTGCACAGAGTTGGATATGTCTGAAGCAATTTAGCATGCAACACGTGCACACACATAGACAAACACACACACACACACACACACACACACACATCACAAGGTTGTTGCCTGGGTAAATATTTTCTAAGTTTACACAATCAGTGATTGTTACTTATAGACCATAGAGTGAGTGACTTCACCCTATTATATACAAATTGCATACAATTTTTTGGTAGCTAGAATTCAGAGAACAATCCCATTTCCCTCACTTTTGCTTTTAGAGTGTGTGGAAGAGTTGACTCGCAGTCTTGCCTATCTTGTACACTCAGCAAAGATCCATTCCAGAGCCAGAAGAGGACAACCGTCAAGGGAAGGCTGCCTTTCATCCACTGCCTAATGTGAAATATGAAACTCTTCAAGTCGTGGAATAGGTTAAAGAAAATCAGAAAGAAATCCAACCAGCTCACCAACTTTCTAAAACTAGAATAAAGAGGAGAGAGAAGGGAGGCAAGCAAACACGGCCAAGAGCGGGAATAGAAGGCCTGTGTCAGAGTGAGTGGTGAACACAGCATGTTATTGAGCGACTTTAATAGGCTCTGGGGGCCCCCGAATTGGGGTTAGAACACAGTTAAAAAGAGAGAGAAAATGAAACTCTGATAGACTGTGTAGCGAGGATTATTCTTTGCCTCAAATTTTATTTAAAAGAACTGAAAGACAGGGTGCAGAAACCCTAGGCTTTGGCTGATGAAAAAATAATCAAACAAAACATTTATTTTCACTGATTTAAAGGGACTTGCATGACTCTGAAGCAGAGAAATAGGCAGGCATCTGAGGCCCAAGGCAGCCTAGCCTGAGTAGGCTGGGCATGGAGGTTCAGGGGAAGAGCGAAGAGCTTGTTGTAGAGAAAAGTTACTCTACCCCTCTGCTGAGGGCCTCTTGAAGGCATGTCAGCTGCTCCATGTAGGCAGAAAGGTGACTCTTTGGTCATTGCCTGTTAGGTGAGGCCCCAACCCATGGGTAGGTGAGGTTTCTCAAGAAAGGGATGGACATTCTCATTGTCCATCTCCCAGTTGTGAGGAAGGTCATGACACTGAGAATCAAAACCCAACAGCTGAGAGTTCAGAAGGCCAGAGAATGCCTCTTGGCCTCCTGTGTCTGCACTGAAGAGCCTGTAGGGCCCTGAGGAGGCCTTAAGCACAAGTCTTTGCAGCAATGGTCATGTTGGAGCCACCCTGTGCATGCATGCTGAGTCACTTCAGTCATGTCTGACTCTTTGTAGCCCTGTGGACTGCAGCCCACCAGGCTCCTCTCTCCATGAGATTCTCCAGGCAAGAATGCTGGAGTGGGATGCCATGTCCTCCTCCAGGGGATCTTCCCCACCCAGGGATCAAACCTGAATCTCCTGTGGCTCCTGCAGTGCAGGTGGATTCACCACTGAGTCACTGGAGTCACCCTATAAATGACCCCAAATGGAAGAGGCGGTGCATCTGATAAGCCAGTGAGCTAGTATGAGGTTTCTCTCTGTGCTTATTTCCTTTCCACAACACCAAGCTGGACACGGTGATGTACCACTGGATCCTCCATGAAGGCCAGCTTCTTGGGTTCACAACCAGTGCAGGGTCCAGTGTGTAAAAGGGCCACATGCTTTGTTCATATGTGGTGCTGCCATCTTGAAATTCTCAGTAATTTTGAACAAGGGCCTCCATAAATTATGCAGTCAGTGCTGCCTCCCATCTGGGGACCAAGGCACTCCTTCTCCCCATTGCTGGGAGTGCTGGCTAACGAGAGCTTGCAGCTGAGGTATTGCCTCTGTCTGAAGAGAACCACTTTACCCAAGATTGAACCTTCTTCCCAAGGGCATGAAATGTAGGGCAGACTTAAGGATACAGAAAGACAGCTTCTTTGCTCCAACCTAGACAACTGGCAAGAGCCAGGCCTGCTCTGGAGCTTCCCCAAAGTCAGGCTGAAACCTCTTTAGCTACTGGATCAGAGTTCAACATCTCTCTCTGCTCAACTCTGCTTTCCTCACTCCCTTGCATGTGTTATTTACAAGAGGTCTCTCAATAAGCCTCCTGCATGCAAACCTCTGCCTCAGACTCCAGCCCCAGGGAACTGGAGCTAAGATGCCAGGTTTCTGGTATCTTATGCTGCTGAATCACTCAGTCATGTCCCACTCCTTGTCCATGGACTGTAGCCTGCCAAGCTCCTTTGTCTATAGGATTTCTGAGACAAGAATACTGGAGTGGGTTGCCATTTCCTCCTCCAGGGGATCTTCCTGACCCAGGGATCGAACCCACGTCTCCTGCATCTCCTGTGTTGGCAAGTGGATTCTTAACCACGGAGTCACCAGGGAAGCCCTAGGGCTTACCTTTGTGTTCCATTCTCCCTTCAGCTGTGCTGCAGGGAATCAAAAATAGAATCTTGGTCCACATGTGGGCCAGGAAGCCAGCATGGGGGGAGCAGCAGTAAGCAGTGAAAAGTTCCCCTGGGTAAGGTAGAGAAAATGGGGTCAGAGAGGTTAATGAATCGCCCTCCCCAAAGACCACACAGATGGTAAGAACCTTAACTGGGACTCAAGCTTAGGCTTCCTGACCCCTAATTAGATTCCTTTTCCATAAGCTGTCACACTTCTTAACCCCACAGGGAGCCTGGCAATACTGATTTAGCACGACACCAAAGAAGTTATGTGCGTTCTCTTCTGTGAACTCCCACAACATTTTGTTGGCAACTAGATGGTAACTCTTTGTATTATTGTTGTTCAGCCACAAAGTCCTGTCTAATTCTTTGCAACCCCATGGACCGCAGCCTGCCAGGCTTCCTGTCTTTCACCATCTCCTGAAGTTTGTTCAAACTCATGTCCACTGAGTTGGTGATGACTCTTTGTATACTGCTCGTTTATAACCAGGAAATCCTCCTTTCCTTTGAGATTCAGACAGAATTGGGTCATTTCCTCCCCTACAGTTAGTAGAGACTGCAGGATCCCTCCAAATATCTGTAGGGTTCTTCCAGGGTGAGCCATTCACCTGAGGGCATCAGAATAACAAACTTTCAGGTCCCACCCCAGACTGGCTGAGTCAGACCCTGGACATGGAGTCCAGCAGTGTCTCAACCGGGCTCCCAGGGGACTCTGCCATGCTAGTTTTGCTGCTCCAGGGAGTGGCCTTGGGGGTCTTACCTAGTCAGACCTGACTCTGAATTTCTGCATCTGTTCCATGTCTGTCTCTCACCTCTCCCCTCTGATGGCTATTCCCTAAGTCTTCGTTTTTTGCAAACTCAACCTGGAGACCCAGCCCCATTTTCTTGATTTCCCCAAAATGTCATTTACACAATGCTATGGAAAGTAGCACATTTTACCAAGAAAGAAAAAAATAAAAAGTGAGAAAAATGGGAGAGATGTTTGTCTCCATAGCACCAGCGGTTGAAACCTAAAGGTCGTCGTTAGGCAGTTCAGCTCCTTTGATTTTCTCAGTCATGGCTGATTTTCTCTGGTTGCCTCTTTCATTCACATCTTCCTGCCAGGTTCCTCTCTCATCGCTCTTGGGTCTCTTCTCTTCTATTTATTTTGCAGGTCTCCTCTTCCTCCACTCAATTCAT
The DNA here is from genome assembly GCA_006408695.1 of Aepyceros melampus. NCBI lineage: Eukaryota > Metazoa > Chordata > Mammalia > Artiodactyla > Bovidae > Aepyceros > Aepyceros melampus. Next base: position 25,267 of record SJXQ01001570.1, on the reverse strand, counting down.
CTTCCCTTGTTTTCCTCTTTATAGCTTTCTGGGCTCTTCATTTCACCCAAGGACTCTCTTTTCATCTGGGTCACCCATCCATAGGCGTTTGATGTCATTGCTTCAGTAGCTATGGCTCCTGGTCTCTCTCCTCTTACTTGTCTTCTACCACCAACCAGACTGTGTCTTTATGCCACCCATGTACCCAGGGCAGGTGCTCCCACTTAGCTGACCAGTAAACGCCCATCAGCGTGGGCTGACCAATACTGAATGCTTCTGGAAATGGCTTTTGGTTTTGACAACCTCTGAGTTCAAGGCTTTAACTAAATGACCCCTGGAGCTCTCTGGTACCTGATGGACTGTAGAACCTGAGAATATCCAAATCAAGGAGATTCTGGTAACATCCTCTCAACAGGAAGAATTGAGAAAAAAAAAAAATCCAACTTTTGAATCAGCAGGGCCAGCCTTTGTTAAATTGTGGTGGAGACACATTAAAACTTTTTAGTCCTTTCTTGTCCTTCTTCTCTAACCCCATTTCTCCATAATTCTACTCCAACTGCCTCTTTTTGGTTCTCTGGGCTCTCATCCACTCTTGAGAATCATAGGGAATCCCACTTTTCAGAGAAAAACTCTTCCCACCACCATCCTAATTATGCTTTGCTCAAAAAGGAGCTACCCTGAAGAAACTAATTCATGCTCTGTAGCCAAGACTGCTAAGAGCTTAGATAGGGCCCCTCCTGGAGACCCCTCTGTTTTAACTCAGGCCTTCAGAGTCTTCCATGGGAGACCTTAGCTGGTTCGTGGCCCTTTGGGAAATCACATTGATTATGTGTCCACTCTTTATTTAAGGGCATTCATCAGGCGTCAGCACAACATGGAGATTAAGTCTTCAGGCTCGAACTCCCACTGCCAGAATCTGAACATTGGCTCCACCTCCTGCTAGCTCTGCAATTAGGGATAAATATCTTAATCTCTCTGTATCTCAGTTTTCTCACCTATGAAATGGACATGATGATGACACGTGATTAAAGTGTAAATCCGCAAATGAAATTGGATTCAATGAATTCACTAGGATTCACTGAAGGTAGGCGTTCGTTATTTTTATGTGCATAGGTGGCCCCGTTTGCCAAAGTCAGTGCTGTTGTACCATAGGATTTCAGTTGCTTGGGAATATAGTCCCATCCAAGATTATGCAGTGAAATCAAAGCAACTGCATGCCATTCTGGAAAGCAAGGGAGAACCTCAGTTTTGTTCATTTGGTGCTGGGTTTCAGTAGGCCCTGCTTTTTATTCCATCCTCCCAAGCCCGGCAGCTGAGCCACACTGCCCTCTTTGTCCCGCTGGTGCAGTCTGTCTCCCTGCCTCTTACTACTCTGCAGGAGTCTTTCCCACAACCCTGCAGGGATGCGCAGAGTGACACAAGGCGTCAATTGAGAAATGAGTGGTTAGTTGTGATGACAACCCAAACCACAATGCTGTCAAGAAGCCCTCCCTGGGGGAACCCATGGGAGCTGGAGAGAAGCCCCACAGGCTCCCTCTAATTTGTACCACACCAGGGAAGGACACACAGGCTCCCATATGAGTAAGATCCCGCCTGCTCACACACCCACAGCCCATTGACAGCATTCACTCAGGAGACTGACTCCGGAAATGTTTCCAAGGGAAATGATTAATAGTAACAGGTTGGAATGCTTAAGAACCTAGTTCCACACCCCGCAGATCAAATCCAGTGCCTGGAGCAGCACATGAATTATATTCCCCAGCAGCAGCATACCATCTGCCTTGTTCTGGCCAAAATAACTGAGGCCGAAGAGCTGTGATTCGCAGTAATAGAGCTTTCATTTCTCTAGCTGGAGTTATGAGCCAGGCGCTATGCTCAAATCTGCCTGAGCAACTTCTCCTGGAACCCTAACACTTGTCTTGTGAGGCACATAATGTTGTTATCTCATTTTACAATTGAGGGAATCATTCTGCAGAGTTTAAATAACTTGCCCAATGTCATACACTTCCTGCGGGTGCCGAGGCTTGAGTCTGCTGCTAAAGTCATGTCTTTCACCACCTCTCTATCTTGCCTTTTAATAGCCAGGACTCTGGGACCCAGTTCTTCCAGGGTCATATCGGTTTGGGAGGCAAGTCTACTGTCTCAAGAAGAAGCCAGAATTTCTTCCTCATACTCCATAATATTCTTTTTCATCACTGTTCTTAATACACTGTACTATAATTTCTTGGTTGTGTTCTGGCATGTCCACCATAGCTTGAGCTGGTAGAGGCCAGATGGCTTGAATGTTTACTTTCCAAAGTTGGTTTGCGCATAACAGACACGAATGAATTGTTGAATGGATGAACAAATGAGTGAATGTGAGACCCTCTGACTCCCAGTCCAGTGCTCCCTACCCTATTTTCTATAAACCACCTTCTTCATGTCCCTTAAATGGTTTTTCTCTTGAGATTTTCAGCAAATTGACTAGAATTAACATTTCTTCATGATGTTTAGGACTAATCACAGTCATTTTCCCTGAGATCTCACAAGACCTTGACCAGGTTTACAAAGCAAACAAAAGACATCCCAGTTTCTTTCTTATCTCTTGAGATACAGGCAGGTCTTTCCTGTAGTGCAATTGGTAGAAAAGAGGGGGAAAAAAAATGGTGATGCTCTCAGGCTATTTGAAAATATTGGACAAAATGTCATCTTAAATGATTTTAAGCAAGACATATAACCCTAGGACTGACATTCCCCAGTGATTTATACAGTTAGGGGTGATTTTCCCAAAGCAACTACTTAATATTTCTGTAACTGCCTGAGTGTGTGAGATTTGGGGGGCTGCTTGCAAGGATCACTGTGAGTTACATTAGTCTAAGGGGCGTGTCTTTACCTTGTCCTTTTATTATCAGTGTCATAGAAATGCACTCAAAGAATTTAGTTTTGTCTACTGTGCTTTTCCATCAATGTGTGTAACATAAGCATTTTCCAGGGGGCTATAAAGTGCTCGATGCCTTAATTTCCATGGTCCCTAACATTTTCCAAGTGAGTGTGTCATAATTTATTAGCTAAATAAATAATAAGAGGCTACTTCCTCTATTGTAGGGCATTTATGTTGTATCCAATATTATGATCCTACAACACAGCAATGTGATAAATAACCCAAAGGAGAGAGCTTTCTGTGCGTTCTCTCCTTGGACCATTTCCTTAGGTCAGTTCCCAGCAGCCTGCCATTTATTCTTGATAACTGGATTTGTGGGCAAGAGATGAGCTCATCAGGGGACATGGATCAAGGGAAGAAAGTTAACTCACTATTCCCTGAACACTCTGATGATTGTTCTCCAGCTGCTGAGCTATATGCCCTATTCCAGGGAAAACCTTGCATTTTACATTAATATTTATTTTCTAATAAATTTTTATTCAAAAGCAACCCTTTTAAAGAGGGATTCAGAATAAATACGTAGAAAGGAAAAGTCAATAACTCCCTTTTACAGTCCCTCCGTTCTCACCCCTCTATGATGACAGATTTTTACAGCTTGGTGTGTATCCTTTCATACATTTCTCCATGCTCACGCAAATTAACATGTATTTGAAAATACAAATGGGCTCCTTTATAATTCTGGATGACTTATTTATTTATTACAATTAACAAGATATCATAGAAATACTTTTAGGTCAGTTAAGACACGAATAATATTCCCTAAGAAGGGATATGACACAAGTTATCCAACTATTTTTGAATAAATAGAAATTCAGGTTGTTTCCAGACAAATACAATTGCTACCAAGCTTTTAGAAGAAATATTGAGGTAAGTTGTCTTTAAATATCACTAGGATCATTTTCTCTTTATCTTTAAATCTTTTCAATTCCCAGATATTTTCACAAGGTGTATGCATTTGTTAACTGTGCAGAGCAGGGCTCATGTCTGAAGACTGTCATGGAAGGCAGAACTCAGTCCCTCCCTTCTCCAATTCCCAGGCCTCATTTTGGTTGCAATAAACATTTAGTGAGCATCCACTATGGCCCTTTAGCACATACAGGTGAAGAACAGAGAATTGTATAGAAATACAGAAAAGAGATGTTGGGATAATAATAAAACTGGTCTCTCTAGATCACAGTGATATATGGTGCTCAGTCACTCAGCTGAGTCTGATTTTTTGTGACCCTATGGACAAAAGCCTACCAGGCTCCTCTGTCCATGGGATCCTCCAGGCAAGAATACTGCTGGAGTGGTTGCCATTTCCTTCTCTAGCAGATCTTCCCAACCCAGGGATTAAATTCATGTTTCCTGTGTCTCCTGCAATGGCAGGTGGATTCTTTACCACTGTGCCACCTGAGATGCCCTGGTTATATAGTAAACTATTTAATTTTACCATACAAAGACTGAGTAGTACTAACAGATACTAAATACTGTGTTAAGTGGTGATGCCATCAAAGGAACCTGTAGTATATTAGGAATATATTCTTTTATATAAATGATACAAGGGAGAGATTAAAAATATGACATATATGCTAAGTGTAAAGACTGAATATGGAAGTAGCTAGCTACAAAATCCCCCTTGAATGCCAATTACAATATTTGAAGTTTCTTTTTTAAATCTGAAAGCAGAGAGTCCTATACATATTTTTTTTTTAAAGCATGTTGAGATGAAAGTATAGGTCAGAGTAAGAAAGCAGTCACTGAGGGCAGTAATGGTTCCTGCTCATCAGTGTCTAGCTTGTCATCGCTGTTACACACCCGGAAGACCAACTTTGGAGCTTCAGTCACCTGGGTTCAGTTCTATAAGTCATTGGTTCATCTATGCAGTAATCAGCAACCTTAGGCAGGTGTAAGGCAGAGGAACCAGAGATCAAATTGCCAACATCCAGTGGATCATGAAAAAAGGAAGAAAGTTCCAGAAAAACATCTATTTCTGCTTTATTGACTATGCCAAAGCCTTTGACTGTGTGGATCACAATAAACTGTGGAAAATTCTGAGAGAGATGGGAATACCAGACCACCTGACCTGCCTCTTGAGAAACCTGTATGCAGGTCAGGGAGGAACAGTTAGAACTGGACATGGAACAACAGACTGGTTCCAAATAGGAAAAGGAGTACATCAAGGCTGTATATTGTCACCCTGCTTATTTCACTTCTATGCAGAGTACATCATGAGAAACGCTGGGCTGGAAGAAACACAAGCTGGAATCAAGATTGCCAGGAGAAATATCAATAACCTCAGATATGCAGATGACACCACCCTTATGGCAGAAACTGAAGAGGAACTAAAGAGCCTCTTGATGAAAGTGAAAGTGGAGAGTGAAAAAGTTGGCTCAACATTCAGAAAACGAAGATCATGGCATCCGGTCCCATCACTTCATGGGAAATAGATGGGGAAACAGTAGAAACAGTGTCAGACTTTATTTTGGGGGGCTCCAAAATCACTGCAGATGGTGATTGCAACCATGAAATTAAAAGGTGCTTATTCCTTGGAAGAAAAGTTATGATCAACCTAGATAGCATATTCAAAAGCAGAGACATTACTTTGCTGACTAAGGTCCGTCTAGTCAAGGCTATGGTTTTTCCTGTGGTCATGTATGGATATGAGAGTTGGACTGTGAAGAAGGCTGAGCGCAGAAGAATTGATGCTTTTGAAGTGTGGTGTTGGAGAAGACTCTTGAGAGTCCCTGGACTGCAAGGAGATCCAACTAGTCCATTCTGAAGGAGATCAGCCCTGGGATTTCTTTGGAAGGAATGATGCTAAAGCTGAAACTCCAATACTTAGGCCACCTCGTGCGAAGAGTTGACTCATTGGAAAAGACTCTGATGCTGAGAGGGACTGGGGGCAGGAGGAGAAGGGGACAACAGAGGATGAGATGGCTGGATGGCATCACTGACTCGATGGATGTGAGTCTGAGTGAACTCCGGGAGTTGGTAATGGACAGGGAGGCCTCGCGTGCTGCGATTCATGGGGTCGCAAAGAGTCGGACACAACTGAGCGACTGAACTGAACTGAGGCAGGTATTATGAATGCTTTATGGATGCAGCAGAGGCCAAGATAAGGTTCCCACCCCAATGGGATGTGTAATCTGATGGAGACTGAGACAGTAAGCATGGACTCTCAGATAGTGACAAGAAATGCAAAGACAATAAAGAGGGTGATGCGATGGAGAGGGCCTGAAGGGCAGTCTAGATTGGATGAGGAAATGCATGATATCTGCTACCTGCATCAACAGGAGCTATTGATGTACACACATCTAGGGGGAGATCCTTTCAAGCAGAGGGAATGGGATTGGAATGCACAGGCACAGAGAGAAAGCCTGAGTGGCCGGACTGAGGGGAGAGGAAAAGAGAAGTCCCGAGAAGTCAGGGGCAAGATCATACAGAAGAGTCTAGACTGTATTTTAACTGCCATGGGACTCCACGGGAGAGTTCTTGTCGGGAGCGATGTCATCCAGTTTGTCAAAATCACACCCTGATCACTGCTGGGGAGGCCAGCACAGAAGCAGGGCAAGCAGTGGAGAAGCTAATGCTATGGTCCAGCATGAGCTGGTCCAGAGACGGTGGTGGACTCAGCTCACAGAGTGGCGGGAAAACGACTCCTGGACCTTCTGCTAGAAGCCATGACCTTCCCACAGGTAAGCTACTTCGCCTCTCAGAGCTTGAGTGTGTTGGCTTGTGAAGTGGGGAGTGAGGTGGGCAGGACCATCCCAGGTTGCATGCTGGCAGTCAGCACAGTGTCGTGCAGGGTTCACGCTCTCCAAAGGCCAGCCATCCATGCTCACTCTCCTTTACCTGCCTGTGCAGATACTGAAAACATCAGGCAGTCTACAGTGACTGTGGCAGACTGAAAGAGTGCTCAACCCTTGGGTGGAGTCGCATGTGATATAAAAACATAGGAGAAAGTTAACAGGAAAAAATATAAGGAAATTCACGTGGAAGGGCTGAAGAAGTTAGCATGAGGCCTGCGTGAATGGAGGTTTTGATTGTCGTCTATGCAATCCTCACACTTCTCAAGGGGACGTGCAAACAGTCACCGAATTTAGAGAATCCTATTACAAGGGCAGAGAGATAGCTGACAGAATGGGGCTTTTGTTTTTCTTCCCCCAAATGGTCTGTGAGCTGGGAGAGGCCCTTTATGTCCCTGGTAAACATGAGCCCTACTGCAGGTGTTTGAGTTTATCACAGAGAGGAAATGACTTTTTTTACACCTAATTTAATCTGAAGCTATTCACAGTTTAAAATGTTTAGTAACGGTGACCTTTTTAATGACTAACACATTGCAGGTGGTCCTGTTGTAGTCAGCAGTTAATGTTTGCCATCAGAAAGAGAGGGAGAGAGAATTAAATGACCACTCCGTGGCAATTGTCTTTGCCATGCAGTGTTCAAAGGACAGCTGGTTCTGAATGGAGCCATAGTTAAGGATGGGGTCCCCTGTCCTCAATGGGAGAACCACTTTCCTTTTTCTTGGTCTTTCTCCGAAAGGAGATGTGGGCAAGACAGCTCAGAAAGAATTGTAAACCAGACGCCACTAGTTGTCTGGGCCCATCTATGGGTGTTTCTCTTTTTTTCAGAAGACAGAGGTGTCTGGTCCATTTCAATGGCTCCAAGTGGATAAGGAATTGTTTTGGTTTCTAGCCATTGGCTGGATTCCTGGGCTTTTCATATCATTTTGCACTGAGACCTGTGAGGCCGTAGAATGTCTTGGTGAAAGCTATCATTTCAGTTGAGTGAGGAGGTCCAGAGAGACAGAGAGAGGAAATAATGGCCCCTGTGGGTAAGAGCCGATCTCATACCCTAGGCCAGCTCTCTTGGCAATGCCTCGCGCACTGCTTTCTGTGCACCCATGAGGGGCTTTTGTTCTGATCGCATCCAAACGAGGGGATGTGCTGGACTGCTTGATGATCCTAGTGGCCTGAGTAAGAGTCTCATCTCTAGTCACTTTTCAGGGCTTTAAAATCTGTGCTACACCCTGAAGGCCTCCTTTATGGAAACCACAGCAGCTCATGAAGTGAAGTCAAGTCACTCAGTCGTGTCCAACTCTTTGCGACCCCATGGGCTGTAGACTACCAGGCTCCTCTGTCCATGGGATCTTTCCAGGCAATAGTCCTGGAGTGGATTGCCATTTCCTTCTCCAGGGGATCTTCTCAACCCAGGGATCGAACCCTGGTCTCCCTCATTGTAGACAGACGCTATCAGACCCAAAATACCTTGAATGTGTACTCGGCTTTCTGGGCAGTGCAGCAGCACACAATGTCAGCAAATACAGCTGGGGAAGGAGATACATAATTCAGAGTCCTGACTCTCCCAGCAAGCCGTCCCTAGGGGTGGGGCTGAGTGAGTATGCCTTTGTACATTGGTTTTTTTTTTTTTTTTACTAGCTCAAAAAATACTTTTTATAAATGCAGTGCATATCACTGTTTCTGCCTTTCCCTTACCCCTCATTGCTTTCGGAGGCTACAAACTCCCCCTTTCCCCAGTTAGGTGGGAAAAAGCAGCATAGGACCCAGGAAAGGAGATGCTTGAAGAAGCATCACTCCTCATGGGCAGCAGCTTCTCTGCTTCACAGGCTGGTGCCCTGCTGATCACCAAGACCAGGGCTTTCCAAGTCCCGGGTGATTCAGAAGGCACTTGCTTTGCTCAGGCTGGCCAACTCTGCTAATTTCATTCTGAAGTAATGAATATCCCCCCAGTCATCCGTGTCAGGAGGCAGACTTCTGAGACCTGTGCTTTCCAATCAGATTCTGCCTTTCCACTTTCCTAGGTTGCGGGGATCACAGGTGTGTTTACAAAGGAAGCCTGCTTATCACTTATCCCTAAGGGAAAGTGTGGCGAACATGAAGACAGAGATCTGTTGCTACAGGTCAGGATTCCAGGGCTTCTGATGAGATAACAGCTGGTTCTAAGGAACTCTCAGAGTCCTCAGTTCTTTCATGCAAGTGCCAAGGATTGAAGCTACTCAGTGTCACAGATTAGGCCTGGGTTCCAAGCTCACTCTGCTTCAGGCATTTTCTTACATTTCTTGTCCTTTCCTCCTCTTTAATAATGCATATCATTAGAGTCTAAAACTACAGTGAATGGTGATTTAGTGACTCAAAACATCCACTAAGAACCATTAAATTTTTCTACTTAAAATGTGTGAGGAAAAGTTAGGTAACCTCCAAAAATTCATCAAACATAAGCAATTAGAATCTGTGTGCTTTTCTCTTTATCTTTGTGATACTTAAGTGATAGAGTCCTTTTCTAAGGACTAATCCAAGTATTCTATGTAACCCCCTAAACAAGATAAAACCACAGTCTTTTATTACTGTTTTTTTTATGTTTATTATTACAAATACAATTTTGTAACAATCTCAATCATTTGAGTTTATCTCTTGCTACAAAATGGGGTTGTATGCATCTTTTTATTTCACTCTCAAAATCTTATAGTTTAGGAAAATTACTAACTGTGGAAGACATAGAACCAGATATATGAATACAACCATGCATACTAGAAATGCTTACAAATATTAATAACATTACCATTGGTAGAACAACCTTATACATCTTAAAGAAATAAACATAAAGTGAGGGCTTAATCCTAAAAACAGTAATCATTAGAAAAACTCAGATCTCTATTTTATATCTTATTAAAATTATACCTTATTGACATAATATCAGAGAAAGAAAAGATGGTTAATTTATAGAGTATCTTTCCTATATCTTGTTAGTTATACCAGAATCTTTAAGCTATGGGGAGAATCCATTCACTTAATAGACTCTGTCAGCAAATTTAAATAGCAGTATAAAATAAAACCATATATTTCAGAATGTAAGGAGGTAACTGTTTTCCCTGGGTGGCATGTGCAAGCGGCTTCTAAAGGCTATCTTAGGGATCTATGTGTCATTTATTCATATTTAAAATAGTGTGTGGAAAGAAATCTAAAAATATTTTAGTTCTATCTCCTTCATCCTAGAGCATTTTCACCATGAAACTACTTTTCTGAGCTGAAGATCAGTTAAAGTTGGTACCTATATTAATGTGAGTACTTTATTGTCCTGAAATTACGGCTTTTGAAGTTTCTTCCTTTCTGAAACAAAAAAGAAAAGCCTCGGTTGACATCAAAGAGGAGGTATTCTCCTCACTAGCAATTATGGTCCCTTAATGTTACTCAATATCCACCCAGTTGCAAACTGCCTTTGCTTTTTTGTAACATGTACTTATTTTGATCAACACCTTTAGAAAAAAAGTACCTAAAAGTACCCAACTACCTATAAAATTCTTGCTGGATTCTTCCTGGTGGCGGTTGTTGTGAATCAAAATACTCCTTTAATAATGCATTCTGCCATATATGATTGTGGGTGTTTTTTCTTTTAAAGAAAACATTTAATTACTATTGGAGAGTTGTAACTGTTAGCTGTGAGTTACCAGATGTGAAACCAGACACAAGGGTGAGATTTTACAATTTCAGCACAGCTGCTTACGACCAAATCTGGTTTAGGACACCGTAGATGGATTTAAAAACATTACATTTATATTAAAAATAGCAGGGCCTCATATGCAGCCCAGCTGAAGGTCTTCTCGGCAAACTTGTTAAAATCGGAATGAGTCTCCCCAATCAAAGTCCAAAAGCAGCCTGTGCACACTGGCTAATGACATGTGCGGTCATTCCTGCCCTCCCCAACCCCCACCCCAACATTCTCATAGAGACACATGTGTCTGGGCCTTTTGTCCCAATTCTAAATTAAACCTCCAATTCTTTTCATTTGTATATTATGTGCGCTCAACGCCAGAATGTAAAGGCTCAAAAGGCATCGACGTTTGTGCAGGCTTGGAAACCTTAACTTACTGCACTGAAGATTTAAGACAAAGTACTGTTTTGTCTCCCTGCCCACCCTCAGCCCCCTGGTATTTGAGTTTTTACAGTGTAGGAAGAAAATAGCTCTCCAAAGCTTACTTTTTCTTCCTCCCCGCCACCCTACCCCCGTGCGTTCTTGAATCTGCAGCTATTATTCTGGGCCAAATTGTCGCCATGCTTAGTGGAGCGTGTGGAACCAGGCAGGACAGCTGAAATAACTGGGACATTGACCACCCCCCAACCCTGGCCTTGGCTTCTTCTCCATTCCTGCCATTATTTTAACAGGAGTTTTGAGAGTTTCCAAAATGTATCCAGTGAAAAATCTTTCATTTCTTAAGCCAAGGCGGGCTGGCAGAAGTGGAAGACTCCTGTCTATTAAGTCCAAGGCAAGTCTGAAGTACTACTGGTGTTGAGAACTTGGCCTCTCTAATAAGTAATAAATGGACCTGTTTAAAATGCATTCACATTGTACAACAAGGCATCCAATCGTGTGCTGGCCTATATCCTTCATTCTCCCCGGCCCTTTATCTACCACACCCCTTTTCAGTATTATATCATGGGTTCTTTTGTCGCCTTCCAATCTTTTCCTATACACATACAAGCAAGTGTGTGTGTGTGTGTGTGTGTGTGTGTGTGTGTAGATACATGCTTTGTGCTGGGCTTAGTCGCTCAGTCATGTCCAACTCTTTGTGACCCCATGGACTGTAGCCTGCCAGGCTCCTCTGTCCATGGGGATTCTCCAAGCAAGAATGCTAGAGTGAGTTGCCATGCCCTCCTCCAGGGGATCTTTCCAACCCAGGGATCAAACCCAGGTCTCCCACATTGCAGATGAATTCTTTATCATCTGAGCCACCAGGGAAGCCCAAAGATACATAAATTGAGGCAAATTAAGGTTGTTCTGTACCTCTCCTGTCATTTCTAATAGGTCTTGGAGATGTTCCCATTATCAGAACAAGAAACTTTCTCACTCTTCTTAAGGTGATGTTTTTAATCAAATAGATATGTTGCATACAGTGTTGAATATGAAAATTCTTATTTATCTGCCTTTGCTCGTAGCTATAAATATATCTGAAGGTTAAGTTCCTAGAAGTGGAAGTGTTGGCTGAAATGGTTTTATGCGTGCATCTTAATAAGATACACAAATCAATGCATGTGTGTGTCTGCTCTCTTACAATCTTTTGCTTGGTTTGGTTTTAAAGTGTCAGGTCCAGGTTGAGAAGCCCCACAGGACACACACTACCTTCAGTTTGAAGTTTTGTGGTCTCCACCAACATGTGTCATGCACACACATACTCACTCATTCACTCACTATCTCACTCACTCTCGTTAGTATTTTGGGAGTTCTTACTATAGTATAGGTGGGCCGTCTGCCTTGTGGTGTCAGCCAAGGATATAGGAACTGCATTTATATTGTCCAGATTAGTGTCATCCACAGGTTGCAAATGTTTCCTACTCTGGGGACACTTTTCAGGCCCTCACCTCTTATTCTGGATTCCATATTTTGACACATACTCCCTCACCTTTCCTGCCTTCTCCTGCAGCCGCAATACATCATGAAATGGACCATCCTGGAGGTGTCAGCCCTGTGCTACAAACTGAGACGGGTAGACAGTGGGGTCAATCTTTGCTTGAAGTTACATTCAACATGGAATGTGGAAGAAGTAACATCAAATCTCTAGCTGTGAATGGGGAATGGATAGACTTTTGAAGCATCCCCTGCTTTCCAGTAGCCTTTATTGCATTCTAGTTTACTATTAATATTCGGAGGGATATTGTTTACCATCATGAAGCCCATGGGGGTTTGTGGTAAGGTGAAGTGGGGGAGGCTGAGTGAGGGTGAGATGGTAAATTCTCACTTTCGTTCAAAGACAAACCCTCCATGTCTGTCTAGTCAGTAGACTTGTTTTCTCGGGTAAATAGTAGGTGAACTTGAGGAAGTCACTTTTCTTCTCTCGACCTGTCTCCCCATCTGTGTAAGGAGTGGTTGGACCAGATGAGTTGTTCTAAAGTGCATTAGTCTAAGGCATTCTATCTGAGAACAGAATTTTATAGCTAGATAGTTTGGAGAAGACATCTACTTTCATGGTCTTCTAAAGATTCCTAAAATTAATCAAATTAAGATTGCTGAAAAGACCTTCATCAAAGAACCATTACATTTTCTTCAGTGTTTCCCAAGAGTATTGGGGAAAAAAAAATATTTTATGGATTCCTTACTAATGTTCTGCAGGGTTCACCTTGGGAAATGCCAGAAGTTCTCTGTAGTTCTCTCCAGTTCAAATATTCTGTGATTAACTGATTCAGTTCACTTCAGTTCAGTTCATTTGCTCAGTCATGTCCGACTCTTTGTGACCCCATGAATCACAGCATGCCAGGCCTCCCTGTCCATCACCAACTCCCAGAGTTCACTCAAACTCACATCCATCGAGTCAGTGATGCTATGCAGCCATCTCATCCTCTGTCATCTCCTTCTCCTCCTGACCCCAATCCCTCCCAGCATCAGGGTCTTTTCCAATGAGTCAACTCTTCCCATGAGGTGGCCAAAGTACTGGAGTCTCAGCTTCAGCATCAATGCTTCCGAAGAAATCTCAGGGCTGGTCTCCTTCAGAACAGACTGGTTGGATCTCCTTGCAGTCCAAGGGTCTCTCAAGAGTCTTCTCCAACACCACAGTTCAAAGGCATCAATTCTTCAGTGCTCAGCTTTCATTATAGTCCAACTCTCACATCCACACATGACTACTGGAAAAACCATAGCCTTGACTAGACGAACCTTAATCGGCAAAGTAATGTCTCTGCTTTTGAATATGCTACCTAGGTTGGTCATAACTTTTCTTCTAAGGAGTAAGCGTCTTTTAATTTCATGGCTGCAGTCACCATCTGCACTGATTTTGGAGCCCCCCAAAATAAAGTCTGACACTGTTTCCACTGTTTCCCCATCTATTTCCCATGAAGTGATGGGACCAGATGCCATGATCTTCGTTTTCTGAATGTTGAGCTTTAAGCCAACTTTTTCACTCTCCTCTTTCACTTTCATCAAGAGGCTTTTTAGTTCCTCTTCACTTTCTGCCATAAGGGTGGTGTCATCTGCATATCTAAGGTTGTTGCTATTTCTTCTGGCAATCTTGATTCCAGCTTGTGCTTCTTCTGTAAATTAAGGAACGGGAGGGAGAAGATCTCTGATATCAATGATGACTAACCACCCCTGAGGAAATAATATTGAAACTTTACATCGAAACTCTGTGAGTATCTATTAAGGAAAAGTCTTTGGCAATCTAGATAAAACAAATCCATTTGAAGTTGGCCTAGGACATTAATTCAAATATTAAAGAGCTCATTTTGCCAGAAAGGAAAAGAAACCACAGTTGCCACTTTTGATATTACCCTCCCTGGGTTAATGAGGGTATTAAGTGATATAATGGATGTAGATAGCTACCTAATACACTGCCTGACATATTGCAGGTGCTCAAAGAGTAACTGTTTAGTAGTAAATAAAAGGAACTTACATGGTTGTTGTTGTTCAGTCGCTCAGTCATGTCCAACTCTTTGCGACCCGGTGGACTGCAGCATACCACACGTCCCTGTCCATCACGAACTCCCAGAACTACTCAAACTCACGTTTGTTGAGTCGGTGATGCCATCCAACCATCTCATGCTATGTTGTCCCCTTCTCCTCCTGCGTTCAATCTTTCCCAGCATCAGGGTCTTTTCAAATGAGTCAGCTCTTCACATCAGGTGGCCAAAGTATTGGAGCTTCACCTTCAGCATTAGTCCTTCCCATGAATATTCAGGACTGATTTCCTTTAGGATGGACTGGTTGGATCTCCTCGCAGTCCAAGGAACTCTCAAGAATCCACAGTTCTCCAACACCACAGTTCAAAAGCATCAGTTCTTTGGCCCTCAGCTTTCTTTATAGTCCAACTCTCACATCCATATATAACTACTGGAAAAGCATAGCTTTGACTAGACAGTCCTTTGTTGGCAAAGTAGTGTCTCTGCTTTTTAATATGCTGTCTAGGTTGGTCACAACTTTTCTTCCAAGGAGCAAATGTCTTTTAATTTCATGGCCATAGTCACCATCTGCAATGATTTTTGGAGCCCAAGAAAATAAAGTATGTGACTGTTTCCATCATTTCCCCATCTATTTGCCATGAAATTATGGGACTGGATGCAGTGATCTTTGTTTTTTGAATGTTGAGTTTTAAGCCAGGTTTTTCACTCTCCTCTTTCACCTTCATCAAAGGCTCTTTAGTTCTTCTTTGCTTTCTGTCATAAGTGTGGTGTCATCTGCATGTCTGAGATTATTGATATTTCTCCCAGCAATCTTGATTCCTGTTTGTGTTTCATCCAGCCCTGCATTTCACATGATGTACTCTGCATAGAAGTTAAATAAGCAGGGTGACAATATGCAGCCTTGACGTACTCTCTTCTCAATTTGGAACCAGTCTGTTTCTCCATATCTGGTTCTAACTGTTACTTCTTGACCTGCATACAGGTTTCTCAGGAGACAGGTCAGGTGGTCTGGTATTCCCATCTCCTTCAGAATTTTCCACAGTTTATTGTGACCCACATCATCAAAGGCTTTAGCATAGTCAATGAAGCAAAAGTAGATGTTTTTCTGGAAGTCTCTTGCTTTTTTGAGGATCCAATAGATGCTGGCAATTTGATCTCTGATTCCTCTGCCTTTTCTAAATCCAGCTTGAACATCTGGAAATTCTTGGTTCATGTACTGTTGAAGCCTGGCTTGGAGAATTTTGAGTATTATTTTGCTAGCCTGTGAGATGAGTGCAACTGTGCCGTAGTTTGAATATTTTTGGCATTGTCTTTCTTTAGGATTGGAATGAAAACTGACCTTTTCCAGTCCTGGAAATTTCCAAATTTGGTGGCATATTGAATGCAGCACTTTCACAGCATCATCTTTCAGGATTTGAAACAGCTCCACTGGAATTCCATTACCTCCACTAGCTTTGTTCGTACTGATGCTTTCTAAGGCCCACTTGACTTCACATTCCAAGATGTCTGGCTCTAGATGAGTGATCACAACATCATGATTATCTGGGTCGTGAAGATCTTTTTTGTACAGTTCTTATGTGTATTCTTGCCACCTCTTCTTAATATCTTCTGCTTCTGTTAGGTCCAGACCATTTCTGTCCTTTATCGAGCCCATCTTTGCATGAAATGTTCCCGTGGTCTCTCTAATTTTCTTGAAGAGATCTCTAGTCTTTCCTATTCTGTTCTTTTCCTCTATTTCTTTTCACATCATCATGATTATCTGGGTCATGAAGATCTTTTTTGTACAGTTCTTCCGTGTATTCTTGCCACCTCTTCTTAATATCTTCTGCTTCTGTTAGGTCCAGACCATTTCTGTCCTTTATCGAGCCCATCTTTGCATGAAATGTTCCCTTGGTATCTCTAATTTTCTTGAAGAGATCTCTAGTCTTTCCTATTCTGTTCTTTTCCTCTATTTCTTTGCATTGATCGCTGAAGAAGGCTTTCTTATCTCTTCTTGCTATTCTTTGGAACTCTGCATTCAGATGGTTATATCTTTCCTTTTCTCCTTTGCTTTTTGCTTCTCTTCTTTTCACAGCTATTTGTAAGGCTTCCCCAGACAGCCATTTTGCTTTTTTGCATTTCTTTGCCATGGGGATGGTCTTGATCCCTGTCTCTTGTACAACATCACGAACCTCATTCCATAGTTCATCAGGCACTCTATCTATCAGATCTAGACCCTTGAATCTATTTCTCACTTCCACTGTATAATCATAACGGATTTGATTTAGGTCATATCTAAATAGTATAGTGGTTTTGCCTACTTTCTTCAATTTAAATCTGAATTTGGCAATAAGGGTTTCATGATCTGAGCTACAGTCAGCTCCTGGTCTTATTTTTGTTGACTGTATAGAGCTGCTCCATCTTTGGCTGCAAAGAATATAATCAATCTGATTTCGGTGTTGACAATCTGGTGATGTCCATATGTAGAGTCTTCTCTTGTGTTGTTGGAAGAGGGTGTTTGCTATGACCAGTGCATTTTCTTAGCAAAACTCTATTAGTCTTTGACTTGCTTCGTTCCGCATTCCAAGGCCAAATTTGCCTGTTACCCCAGGTGTTTCTTGACTTCCTACTTTTGCATTCCAGTCCCCTATAATGAAAAGGACATCTTTTTTGGGTGTTACTTCTAAAAGATCTTGTAGGTCTTCATAAAACCATTCAACTTCAGTTTGTTCAGCGTTACTGGTTGGGACATAGACGGATTACTGTGATATTGAATGATTTGCCTGGGAGACGAACAGAGATCATTCTGTCGTTTTTGAGACTGCATGCAGTACTGCACTTCGGACTCTTTTGTTGACCATGATGGCTACTCTGTTTTTTCTGAGGGATTCCTGCCCACAGTAGTAGATATAATGGTCATCTGAGTTAAATTCACCCATTCCAGTCCATTTTAGTTCGCTAATTCCTAGAATTTCGATGTTCACCCTTGTCATCTCTTGTTTGACCACTTCCAATTTGTCTTGATTCATGGACCTGACATTCCAGGTTCCTATGCAATCCGAGGAGTAGTGGCTGCGCAGGCACAGGAGGGCCTAGAGGAGCTATCCCACATTGAAGGACAGGAACTGTGGCAGTAAGGAGATACCCTTCGTCCAAGGTAAGGAGCAGCATCTGTGCTTTGCTGGAGCAGTCGTGAAGAGATACCCTATGCCCAAGGTAAGAGAAACCCAAGTGAGATAGTAGGTGTTGCAAGAGGGCATCAGAGGGCAGACACACTGAAACCATACTCATAGAAAACTAGTCAATCTAATCACACTAGGACCACACCATTGTCTAACTCAATGAAACCAAGCCATGCTCGCGGGGCAACCCAAGATGGGCGGGTCATGGTGGAGAGGTCTGACAGAATGTGGTCCACTGGAAAACGGAATGGCAAACCACTTCAGTATTCTTGCCTTGAGAACCCCATGAACAGTATGAAAAGGCAAAATGATAGGATACCAAAAGAGGAACTCCCCAGGTCATTAGGTGCCCAATATGCTACTGGAGATCAGTGGAAAAATAACTCCAGAAAGAATGAAGGAATGAGCCAAAGCAAAAACAATACCCAGTTGTGGATGTGACTGGTGATAGAAGCAAGATCCAATGTGTAATCATCAGTTGACTAAAAAAAAAAAAAAAAAATGTTTTATGTAACTAACACTAAGGAATGTAAAGGGGAAGAAAAAGACATTTATCCTTCCCTCCTCCTTGATAATTCCAGATCCCTAACTCCTCTTCAGGAACGCCAGACTCCTCTCTCGTCCTCAAGAACCCCAGATCCCTTTCTCCTCCTCAGGGACCCCAGACGTTTATCAATCTGCCTAGGAATTGACTTTCATCCTCTACATAGAAAACCTTAAAGACTCCATGAGAAAATTACTAGAGCTTATCAATGAATATAATAAATTTGCAGGATGTAACATTAATACACAGATATAAACGTGCATTCCTACACACTAACAATGAGAAAACAGAAAGAGGAAACTATCCTATTCAGCATTAAAATGAAAAGAATACAACACTTAGGAATAAATATACCCAAGAAACAAAAGACCCTTATATAGAAAACTATAAAACACTGATGAAATCAAATTGACACAAATAGATGGAGAAATATACCATGTTCATTGATTGTAAGAATCAATATAATGAAAATTAGTCTACTACCCAAAGCAATCTATAGATTCAATGCAATCCCTATCAAGCTACTAATGGTATTTTTCACAGAACTAGAACAAATAATTTCACAATTTGTATGGAAATACAAAAAACCTCAAACAGCCAAACGATCTTGAGAAAGAAGAATGGAACTGGAAGAATCAATCTGCCTGACTCCAGACTATAGTACAAAGCTACAGTCATCAAGACAGTATGGTACAGCCACAAAGACAGGAATATAGATAAAAGGAACAAAATAGAAAGCCTGGAGATAAACTCACACATCTATGCACACCTCATCTTTGACAAAGGAGGCAGAAATATACAATGGAGAATATACAATCTCTTTAACAAGTGGTGCTGGGTAAACTGGTCAACCACCTATAAAAGAACGAAACTAGAACACTTTCTAACACCATACACAAAAATAAATTCAAAATGGGTTAAAGATCTAGATGTAAGAACAGAAACTGTAAAATTTTTATAGGAGAACATAGTCAGAACACTCTCTGACATAAATTAAAGCATGATCCTCTATGATCCATCTCCCAAAGTAAAGGAAATAAAAAGAAAAATAAATAAATGGGATCTAATTAAACTTAAAGCTTTTGCACAATGAAGCAAACTATAAGCAAGGTGAAAAGGTAGCCTTTGGAATGGGGGAAAATAATAGGAATGAAACAACTGACAAAGAATCACCAAAATATACAAGCAACACATGCAGCTCAACACCAGAAAAATAAATGACCCAATCAAGAAATTGGCCAACTTGGTGATCATTTTACAATACATACAAGAGTGGAGTCATTGTGTCACCTATCCAGATCTAATATAGAGTTAGAAGTCACTTATGCCTTAATAATAATGTGAATCAGGGAATTTGTATCAGATCAGTTCAGTTCAGTCACTCAATCATGTCCGACTCCTTGCAACCCCATGGACTGCAGGACACCAGGCTTCCCTGTCCATCACAAACTCGCAGAGCTTGCTCAAACTCATGTCCATTGATTCGGGGATGCCATCGAGCCGTCTCACCGTCTGTCATCCTCTTCTCCTCCTGCCTTCAATTTTTCCCAGCATGAGGATCTTTCAAATTAATATTCAAGACTGATTTGCTAAGATTGACTAGTTTGATCTCCTTGTAGTCCAAGGGACTCTCAAGAGTCTTCTCCAACACCACAGTTCAAAAGCATCAATTCTTCAGTGCTCAGCTTTCTTTATAGTCCAACTCTCACATCCTTACATGACTACTGGAAAAACCATAGCTTTGACTAGATGGACACTTTTTGGCAAAGTAATGTCACTGCTTTTTAATATGCTGTCTAGGTTGGTCATAGCTTTTCTCTGAGGAGCAAGCATCTTTTAATTTCATGGCTGCAGTCACCATCAGCAGTGATTTTGGAGCCCCCCAAAATAAAGTCTGTCAATGTTTCCATTGTTTCCCATATATTTGCCATGAAGTGATGGGATCAGATACCATGACCTTAGTATTCTGAATGTTGAGGTTTTAAGCCAACTTTTTCACTCTCCTCTTTCACTTTCATCAAGAGGCTCATTAGTTCTTCTTCACTGTCTGCCATAAGGGTAGTGTCATCTGCATATCTGAGTATCCACAATGCCCAGTTGTGGACGTGACTAGTGATGGAAGTAAAGTCCAATGCTGTAAAGAACAATATTGCATTGGAACCTGGAATGTAGGTCCATTAATCAAGATAAATTTTATCAAATATTGACACAGATTATGTGAATTGTATTTTGACACTAACTTTATTGTTCAAATTGTATTTTGCTTAAGCTCATTAAGAAATTAACTTATCTTCTTGGAGTTTACATTGACATATATGAGGCAAAGTGCACCAGCTCTTAAGTGAATTATCTTCTGAATGTAATTTTCAAATGTAAAAGTAACTGTAAGTCACACTTACTTTTTATAATTACAAAGTATGTGTAAGTCACACTTACTTCAGCCTTTGTCTTGTTACTGCCTTAGCTTAGGTGTTTAGTTCCTCTCACTTGGACTTCAACACAACATGATAGGATGTCCTTATTTTTAGAATTCACATGTTGAAGTATTTGACAGTGAAGAGGCAAGATGCCTGAAGCATACCTTCAAATAGATCAGGAGGGAAAACTACAGAAAGCAAATATGGTAAAATGTTAAGAGTTGAGCCTAGAGGCTGCATATACAGGTTTTCAATGTGCTTATCTTTCCGCTTTTCTGTGTTTGAAAATTTTATAGCAAAATAAGGAAAAATAAGGAAAAATAACTCCTTAATGGATTCAACTTATTCATCCTCTAAGTTTTTGCAAAGCAACTATAATTTTCTTCTTTAAACCTAATGATAATGTCACTCTCTTGCTTAGAAAAATTCAGGAACTCCAAAATCACCTTGTAGCATTGGAGACACTGTTTATTAATAACACTGATTATATACATGGGCCCTGTTGTCAGACCACTTAAGTTCAAGTCCTAGAGTTACTACTTGTTATCTTGTGAAATGGACACATTTCTTAACCTCTCTGTGTCTCAAATTCCACATATGTGAAAAGAAAAGTGAAGTCGCTCAGTCATGTCTGATTCTTTGCGACCCATGGACTGCAGCTTACCAGGTTCCTCCATCCAGGGAATTTTTCAAACAAGAATACTGGAGTGGGTTGCCATTTCCTTCTCCAATATATGAAAAGAAGATAAATAATAACAGTACCTACTGCACAAATGTCATAAGGATTAAATGAGCAAATACATGTAGCTCACAAAAGACTGTGTGCCCACCACATAGTTATGTATCACTGGTAGTTTTATGTAGGTTTAAGTTACTTCTTTTCATAATATTATTTTTATTATTATTATTATTATTTTACTTTACAATATTGTATTGGTTTTGCCACACATCAACATGAATCCACCACGGGTGTACACCTTTTCCCAATCCTGAACCCCCCTCCCACCTCCCAAGCCTTTAGAAAATGCCAGATTAAATTAAGTAAAGTGAGAATCTTGACTGTATGAATTATAATTACAATTAAATATTTTAGTGTCAATAATGAATCTTCAGATATGTGGATCTCACATTCAGTGCATCTCCTTGGACAAGTACATTGCAGATGTGACTTAGGGAACTGCTGAAATAGGGAATAAAATCTCAGTTCCTTCACTTGATTTTGAAGGGCTTCCCGTACAAAACTGTACCCACCTGTCAGCCTCTCAGTCTTCTGCTTTCACTTACTTTGTTCTTCAGCCAAACTTCAATCCCTGCCACATCCCAGTGTGCCATTAATTTCCCCAAAAGGGCTTTCCTGTCGCCTGTGGAAATTTTTCTCCCATCTCCACCCATCAAAACTTGCTCAAGTCGAGTTGCCTTTACAAAGACCACCCAGAAGTTCCCAGGTAAAATTTTCTATCCTTACTCCCATTGCATATTTTGTTTGTTGTTGTTTAGTTATAAGAAGCTATTTTCAACCCTTCTGCAACCCCAGGGACTGTAGCCTCCCAGGGTCCTCTGTTCATGGGATTTCTCAGACAAGAATACTAGAATTGGTTGCCATTTCCTTCTCCAGGGGACCTTCCTGACCCAGGGATAGAACCCACATCTCTTACATTGGTAGGTGAATACTCTACCACTGAGCCATCAAAGAAACCTGAGTATTTTGTTCAAAATTCTATAAAAATTATATGAAAATAAATGACATTTTATCATATATGATGGGTTTTTACTTTTATTTTTATGAACAATTGTATGAAATTATCTGTAACTGTATAAGAAGAGAAGCACATTCAAGATATAGAGGAAAACATTTGTTCACACTCATTTTAACCACTTCTCTCAAATAATTGTTTAATTCTTTGTGACACACACTGGTAGTAGTATATTCTGAACTGAACATGTCTGTGTCCATACAAAGCTATACATTGCTACAGGGTCAGATAGAATCTGGTCATTTTCTGCAGCTCTCATAATACCTAACAGAGTTAAATCAGTTCAGTTCAGTTGCTCAGTTGTGTCTGACTCCTTGTGACCCCATGAGCTGCAGCTAGCCAGTCTTCCCTGTTCATCATCGACTCCTGGAGCTTGCTCAAACTCATTTCCATTGAGTTGGTGATGTCATCCAACCACCTCATTCTCTATCATCCCCTTCTCCTCCTGTTTTCAATATTCCCCAGCATCAAGTTCTTTTCAATAAATACTCTGTATGCTTCGTAAACATGTGGAACATTATTGACTATCAAAATCTGTGCTCACACACTTTGATTCAGAATATAAAAAAAAAGAAGGGAAAGAATAACTTTTAAAATAATAACTATTTTGAAGAGATGGGACCTCACATCTTCCTTCTGTCACACTAAAAAAAATTGCAACTATTTGCAGAGCAACTACCAATCAGAATTGCCTGAAAACTAATAGTAGAAATGATCCTCTGCAACAAAGTATATGAAGAAGGAACTACACTGAGATAAGTTGGAGGGGCAGAGTCCCAGTCTAGTCTAGACCCATATCCCTGGTCCATGACTCACAAAGAGGAAGATAATCAATCACAGTTGTAGAGGTTCTCACCTAGGAGTGATGGATCCAAGCCGCACATCAGGACTGCAACCCAGAGGTTGTGCACCAGAACGACAAGGCCCCAGGATGTCTGGTTTTGAAGGCCAGTGGGGCTTACATGGGGGAAAGATGTAGGGCTATAGTAAGCAGAGACTTTGCCCTTAATAGGCGCACTCAAAATCTCACACACTCCAAGTCTCCCAGTGCAGAGGCAGTAATTGAAAGGAGTCGGTCAGACCCACTTGCTTGCTGATCTTTAAGAGCTTCCTGGAGGAATAAATGAGACTCTCTCTGGTGACAGAGACATTTGTGGCAGGTATTTTGAGAATCTCATTCTACCATGAGGCCACTAGTGCTGGCAAGCACCATCTTGGTGTCCTTCTAACTTATTAGTGTCAGAGGCTTATTCACACACAAGTAAGTTAACACCAGTCCTGGGACACCCTGGGCAAAACTACCAGCCATACAGGGACCCAGTCCCGCACACTGAAGAGTTAGGCTCCTGCCCACACAGCCAGCTGCGCTGAATCCCGGCCCCTCCCACTAGTGGGCTAGTAGCCAACCAAGCCAAAGGTCAGCGCCCCATTACCATTCTTATAATAGCCCCACCACAACAGAAAAGCCAACACAGCACACAGGGCGGCAGCTCGATCATATAGCTCTGGTGATAAGAGAGAGTGCGGCTGGGCCACAGA
Source organism: Aepyceros melampus (assembly GCA_006408695.1). NCBI lineage: Eukaryota > Metazoa > Chordata > Mammalia > Artiodactyla > Bovidae > Aepyceros > Aepyceros melampus. The sequence goes on along the minus strand of SJXQ01001570.1, from coordinate 1,569 downwards.
AGGCATCATATACATAAGACCATTTCTCCAAGAGCTGCGAATTTGCCTGACCTACCTAACACAGAAATAAATACAGATGATTAGGCAAAACGGGGAGACAAAGAAGTACGTTCTAAATGAAGAAACAAAGCAACACTTTACAGGAAGAGCTAAACAAAGTGGAGATAAGCAATCTACCTAGTAAAGAATTCAACGTAATGATCATCCAGTTGCTGAATAAACTCAGGAGAACAGGAGAAGAACACAGAGAGAACAAAGTTTTGGAAAATACAAAGAAGAACCAAACAGAGTTGAGGATTACAATAACTGAACTTTCAAAATACACTAGAAAGAATCAAAAGTAGATTAGGTGATAACATAATCTATATATTCAATGCAACCTCTGTCAAAATTCCACTGGCATTTATCACAAAGCCAGAACAAAAAATGCTAAAATGTGTACGGAAATTTAAAAACCAAGAATAGGGAGGTGACGAGCGAGGCCTGGTGAGTACCGCCGGGCGAGAGCCGACTCTTTCGAGGTTGTGTGTAGAAGACGCACGGCAGGGAGCGAGCGAGGCAGAGGCTCACCCCAGAAGTGGCACCGGGATCGGTTGCCTTGAACCTGAAATCATGACTACCCCAGGAAAAGAGAACTTTCGCCTGAAAAGTTACAAAAACAAGTCCCTGAATCCTGATGAGATGCGCAGGAGGAGGGAGGAAGAAGGACTAGTTACGTAAGCAGAAAAGAGAAGAGCAGTTATTCAAGAGAAGAAATGTTGCTACAGCAGAAGAAGAAACAGAAGAAGAAGTTATGTCAGATGGAGGCTTCCATGAGGCTCAGATTAATAACATGGAGATGGCACCAGGTGGTGTTATTACTTCTGACATGATTGAAATGATATTTTCCAATAGCCCAGAGCAACAGCTTTCAGCAACACAGAAATTCAGAAAACTGCTTTCAAAAGAACCTAATCCTCCTATTGATGAAGTCATCAGCACACCAGGAGTAGTGGCCAGGTTTGTGGAGTTCCTCAAACGAAAAGAGAATTGTACACTGCAGTTTGAATCAGCTTGGGTACTGACAAATATTGCTTCAGGAAATTCTCTTCAGACCCGGATTGTGATTCAGGCAGGAGCTGTGCCTATCTTCATAGAGTTGCTCAGCTCAGAGTTTGAAGATGTCCAGGAACAGGCAGTCTGGGCTCTTGGCAACATTGCTGGAGATAGTACCATGTGCAGGGACTATGTCTTAGACTGCAATATTCTTCCCCCTCTTCTGCAGTTATTTTCAAAGCAGAACCGCCTGACTATGACCCGGAATGCAGTATGGGCTTTGTCTAATCTTTGTAGAGGGAAAAGTCCACCTCCAGAATTTGCAAAGGTTTCCCCTTGTCTGAATGTGCTTTCCTGGTTGCTGTTTGTCAGTGACACTGATGTACTGGCTGATGCCTGCTGGGCCCTCTCATATCTATCAGATGGACCCAATGATAAAATTCAAGCAGTCATTGATGCAGGAGTATGTAGGAGACTTGTGGAGCTGTTGATGCATAATGATTATAAAGTGGTTTCTCCTGCTTTGCGGGCTGT
>SJXQ01001569.1:235214-245862 GCA_006408695.1 Aepyceros melampus | reverse complement strand
CTCAGCTTTCTCTACCATTAGCTCACATCCTTAGATCCATCCATTCAGTGGAATACTCCACGATAGTGAAAAGTGAAACAATTTCCAAATACATAATGTTGAACAGGACAATCACAGACTAGTATGAGTCCATTTATAGAATTTTAAAATAAAAGATAAGGCAAATTTGCACATTATTCATGGATATGTATGTGGTAAAGCTGTAAGAAAATATGGGAAAGGATGAATGCAGACTTCAAGATTACCTCACAGGATCCTTAGAAGTTACTAATGTTCTGTTCTTATGCTTAATTGTTAGTATATGTGTGTTCATTTTTTTATTTTCTAAAATATGAACTTTGTATATTTCATAATTTTAGTATGAGTCCATTTATAGAATTTTAAAATAAAAGATAAGGCAAATTTGCACATTATTCATGGATATGTATGTGGTAAAGCTGTAAGAAAATATGGGAAAGGATGAATGCAGACTTCAAGATTACCTCACAGGATCCTTAGAAGTTACTAATGTTCTGTTCTTATGCTTAATTGTTAGTATATGTGTGTTCATTTTTTTATTTTCTAAAATATGAACTCTTTGTATATTTCACAATTTTTAAAAAAGTTGAAAGAAATTGTTTAGCACAGGGCCTAGGGTAAAGTTAGAATTCCGTAGAATTTATATCTTACCAAATAGAGAATATCTAGAAAGAGGAAGAAATTTCCAAAAGGAGGTTTTTATAGTTATGTTTATAATCTTAAAATGATAAAGTTATAATTTGATAAAAATTATTTAAAAATTCTGGAGTTGAAAAGTATAATAACAAATTAAAATTTCACTATAGGAGTTCATCAGATCTGAACAGATAGAGAAAGATGTCAGCAAACTTGAAGACAGGTCAACTGAAATTATTTAGTCTGAGGAACAGAAAGGAAAGAATGAAATGAAAGAAAATGCACAGAAACTCAGAGATTTTGAATATTGTCAACAATATTCAGACAATGGGAATCTCAGAAAAAAAAAGCGGGAGGAGGCCGAAAGAATATTTGAAGAAATTGGAAGGAAACTTTACACATTTGATGAAAACTTTAATATATACACTCAAGAAATTTACCAGATTCTATGTAGGATAAGGGGCTTCCCTGGTGGCTCAGAGGTTAAAGCATCNTTCCCTTCCTCTGGACTCCGGGTTCAGTTCTCTCCCCTTCTCAGAGACTTTTCTCTCTCAAGTTAACCCTTGATTTTGCTTCAGCAACTTGTGACTTCTCTGTAGGATTATTCTTGACAGCATACACAGTGATCTAGTGTTGATATTTTTTAAAACTTGCTACCTCCCGGATCCTAATACCTCCATTTCTCTGCTGCATTTTATGGTTGTTTATGCATGTAGTCTTAACATTTCTGCTGCCATTGTGTCCTGAATCACCCCTGTGTGGCTGGCTTCGGCATCCCCACACCACTGCAGCACAGCCGGTCGTGGTGAGAGCCCCATAGCATTGTGTCTTGTCAGATCAGTGGATTCTTCTCATTCCTTCCTTTATTAAACTTTGAATAGCATTCCACACATTTCTGTCTGAAACACTGTACTCTCCAGGCTTTCGCAGCACAACTTTCTGCTAGTTTTCCATTCACTTCACTCACCAAACCTTCCCTGATTCTCTTGTGTCTTTGTGACCAGTAAGAGTTGGCATACTCTAGGGCTTGATCCTGTCTTTTCCCCCCTCAGGAGTATGCATAGCTCAGCTTTCTCTACCATTAGCTCACATCCTTAGATCCATCCATTCAGTGGAATACTCCACGATAGTGAAAAGTGAAACAATTTCCAAATACATAATGTTGAACAGGACAATCACAGACTAGTATGAGTCCATTTATAGAATTTTAAAATAAAAGATAAGGCAAATTTGCACATTATTCATGGATATGTATGTGGTAAAGCTGTAAGAAAATATGGGAAAGGATGAATGCAGACTTCAAGATTACCTCACAGGATCCTTAGAAGTTACTAATGTTCTGTTCTTATGCTTAATTGTTAGTATATGTGTGTTCATTTTTTTATTTTCTAAAATATGAACTTTGTATATTTCATAATTTTTAAAAAGTTGAAAGAAATTGTTTAGCACAGGGCCTGGGGTAAAGTTAGAATTCCGTAGAATTTATATCTTACCAAATAGAGAATATCTAGAAAGAGGAAGAAATTTCCAAAAGGAGGTTTTTATAGTTATGTTTATAATCTTAAAATGATAAAGTTATAATTTGATAAAAATTATTTAAAAATTCTGGAGTTGAAAAGTATAATAACAAATTAAAATTTCACTATAGGAGTTCATCAGATCTGAACAGATAGAGAAAGATGTCAGCAAACTTGAAGACAGGTCAACTGAAATTATTTAGTCTGAGGAACAGAAAGGAAAGAATGAAATGAAAGAAAATGCACAGAAACTCAGAGATTTTGAATATTGTCAACAATATTCAGACAATGGGAATCTCAGAAAAAAAAAGCGGGAGGAGGCCGAAAGAATATTTGAAGAAATTGGAAGGAAACTTTACACATTTGATGAAAACTTTAATACATACACTCAAGAAATTTACCAGATTCTATGTAGGATAAATTCAAAGAAATACACACAAAAGTACATCATGCAATCAAATTATAAAAAAAAAAAACCTAGGACTAAGAGGGAATCTAATGCATGAATGCATGTATAGATGTGTTTGAGTACATATGTAAAAAAGGATGTTTCAGAAGTTATTTCTTAACAGTCTGTTGAAACTATATCTTACACTGACTTGTGTAATGCATGCAGACAGGTGTTTAAAGACATATGTAGGAAGAAGTTTCTAAGAGTGCTCCCTGCTCATTATGTTAAGAGTAATAATGTTATTTCAGTTATTGGGTGTGCTGACCATTCAGCATCATGTGTAGAGAGGTGTTTATATATGTAAAACTATAAAATGCAAGTGTGAAAAGTTGGTTCTTTGAAAAGACAAAAAAATTGACTAAGCTTTAGCTGGATCAAGGAGAAAAAAAGAAAAGGCACAGGTTACTAAAACCGAGTACAAAACAAGGGGCATTACTGCTTTATAGAAATAAAAATGATAAACTACACATAAATATGTCAACAGATAATATAGATGAAGTGGAAAAATAACTACAAAAACTGATTCAAGGAGAAAAATAAAATCCAAATAGACCTTTAGCAGAAACTTAGCAATGCAACACTTCTAGTTTTAAAAAAGTCTAGGGCCAGATATCTTCACTGATGAATTGTATCACATGTTTGAAGGAGTAACAGTCATTGTTAATCAAATTCTTCCCAAAAAATAGAAGAGGAGGGAGCACACTCTAACATATTTTGTGAGGCCAGCATTTGTTTTTAGTATAAGCAAAGCCAGAAAAGGCACCACAAGAAAACTACAGACCAATATCCTTTGTCAATACTGACACAAAATCCTTAACAAAATACTAGCAAATGGAATCTAGCAACACATTAAACAATTATATACTACGATTAAGGGGGTTAGTTCCGGGTGCAAGGTCAGTGAGACATGGAAGTCAATGTACAATGCAGTATTAACAGTATAAGTAAAGGGAAAAAAATGCATGATCACTTCAATAGATGTAGGAGAATCCAACAAACACCCTTTCATGATAAAAATAAACAACAAAGAGGGAATAGATGAAAATTTCTTCAACTGAACAGACATTTATGAAAAACAAGCTAACATTACTTAATGCTGAAAAATCAAAGGCTACCATCATTAAAATTATGAACAAGGTAAGGATGTACTCTTGCCATTTCTTTTCCACAGCATACCAGAAATTCTAGCAGAACAATTAGGCAAGAAAAAATTAAAAGGCACGCCAACTAGAAAGGAAGAAGCAACACTGTCTATTTGCGGATTGATTATGGCCATATATAGGGCTTCCTTGGTAGTTCATGGGAATAGATGAAAATTTCTTCAACTGAACAGACATTTATGAAAAACAAGCTAACATTACTTAATGCTGAAAAATCAAAGGCTACCATCATTAAAATTATGAACAAGGTAAGGATGTACTCTTGCCATTTCTTTTCCACAGCATACCAGAAATTCTAGCAGAACAATTAGGCAAGAAAAAAGGCACGCCAACTAGAAAGGAAGAAGCAACACTGTCTATTTGCGGATTGATTATGGCCATATATAGGGCTTCCTTGGTAGTTCAGCTGGTGCAGAATCTGCCTGCAGTGCAGGAGACTCCAGTTTAATTCCTGATTCAGGAAGATCCCCTGGAGGAGGGGTAGGCTACCCACCCCAGTATTCTTGGGCTTCCCTGGTGGCTCAGATGGTAAAGAATCTGCCCACAATGCAGGAAACCTGAGTTCGATCCCTGGGTTGGGAAGATCCCCTGGAAGAGAGCATGGCAACCCACTCCAGTATTCTTGCCTGGAGAATTCCCATGGGTAGAGGTGCCTGACGGGCTACAGTCCATAGGGTCGCAGAGAGTTGGACAGGACTGAGTGACTTAAGTACCACATGGCACACAGTTATGAGTTTCCCAGGTGGCACTAGTGAAAAAGAAAGCTGACAGTGCAGGAGACCTAAGAGATGCAGATTCAATTCCTGGGCCAAGAAGATTTCCCTGGAGGAGGGCATGGTAACCCACTCCAGTATTCTTGCCTGGAGAATCCCATGAACAGAGAAGCGTGGCAGGCTATGTTCCATAGGGTTGCAAAGAGACACGACTGAAGTGACTTNGACCTTTGTTGGCAAAGTAATGTCTCTGCTTTTGAATATGCTGTCTAGATTGGTCACAACTTTTCTTCCAAGGAGTAAGCGTCTTTTAATTTCATGGCTGCAGTCACCATCTGCAGTGATTTTGGAGCCCAAAGAAATAAAGTCTGACACGATTTCCATTTCCCATGAAGTGATGGGATCGGATGCCATGATCTTCATTTTCTGAATGTTGAGCTTTAAGCCAACTTTTTCACTCTCCACTTTCACTTTCATCTAGATGGAAAGACATTTCATATTCACGGATTGGAAGATAATATTGTCAAGATGGCAGTAGTCCCAAAATTAATCTATAGATTCAGTATAACCTCTATCAAATTCCACCTACCTTTTTGTGTTCCAGAAATAGACAAGCTAATCCTAAAATTCATATGGGCATACTGCGGACTTTATGAATAGCCAAAACAATCAAAGTGAAGTGAAATTCACTCAGTTGTGTCTATACAGTCCATGGAATTCTCCAGGCCAGAATACTGGAGTTGGTAGCCTTTGCCTTCTCCAGGGGAATCTTCCCAACCCAGGAATCGAACCGGGATCTCCTGCACTGCAGGCAGATTCTTTACCAACTGAGCTGTCTTGAATCTTTGCAATTTCAAATCTTATTACAATGCCACAGTAAGCAAAACAATGTGATACTGATTGCCATAAGGATAGACATAGTTCAATGGAACAGAATTTAGAGTTCAGAAATAGACCCATACATCCATCATCAGTTGATTTTTTTAAACAAGGCTGCCAAGACTGTTCAAAGAGGAAAAAATAGTCTTTTAAATAAATGGCACTGGAACCACTGGAAAACCACACAAAAAAAATTGAAACTGGACTATATCTCATATCTGAAAATCAACTCAAAGATCTAAATGTAAAAGCTAAAAAGTAAAACTCTAAGAAGAAAAAAGTGAAAGTGTTAGTCACTTAGTCATGTCTGACTCTTTGTGACCTCATGGGCTGTAGCCCGCCAGGCTCCTCTGTCCATGGAATTCCCCAGCAAGAATACTGGAGTGAGTTGCTATTCTCTTCTTCAGAGAATCTTCCTAACCCAGGGTTTGAACCAGGTCTCCTGCATTGCAGTCAGATTTTTTTACCATCTGAGCCATTTGTAGATATAAATTTTTGTGGCCTTAAGCAACAAGTTTTCATCTTCCATGCAATATGATGGATTTTTAAGTATAAGTAAATGTGCAGTCACATGATACTGTTGGATACTTGCAGGAGACCAATTTATTTTTCTAATTATTAAAGTTAATAATATGCTGTTAACAATTGTAAATAGACAGGCCTTACCTATGATTACTTTTGGGCTATAGTTGTATTTAAGCACAACTGTCTTGAAAATACATACTTATTCCTCCTCAGAATATGCTTTTGGAGACAGATGACATAAAACAATCATAAATTGGCTATGAAATGAATATAGTAATCATACTAATAACAGCATGCTAGTCTATCAAATTCAACTCACATTTATGCCAGTGAATATTAAAAATAAAACTTTCCTAGCACTGATAATTAAATAAGCAAAAATGATTGGTACTAAGTTTATGAAAATGAATTGGGGAAAATTTTTGTTGGAGCCAGAAATATCCATATGAAATATTTGCTTGCTCTGAGGGGATATATCATTTTTTGAAAAGTATTCTGTCACTGTGTATTTTAAGCAGGGAAGGTCCGAGCCAATCTGGGGTTTTCGAGGGTTATTACTTTGCCACCACGAAATTAATTTACTTGTGTATGCTCTTCATTTCCATTAATGTCAAGATCTGAAATTCCCCTGGAGGAAGCATTCATTTTTTGCCCACTAACCACAAAATGTCAAAGACAAGAGTGATTTTTCTCATGCAAAGCCATCGTCAGAAGTTGGGTCTCCTGTGTTGAGCCCAGCCTTTCTAGGGGTGTTATCTGTTACGAGTCTAGTTTGCAGGATTCAGACAAAAGCTGGCCACTGTTGCTAGCCAGGCCTCAGATGCAATATAAAATGGTAATGGAGATGAAACTGAGGTAGAAAAGCATATTTTCCGTAAGAAGCCAAGTCTTAAAAAGGAGACCAAAGATTTGATTCATATTTCACAGACTTGCAATATATATTTAATGGGAGATCAGAAATCTTCCTTGCTTAAAAACCATGTTAGTTCCTTTTCATAAACAAAGATGTAAATAAAGCAAGTGTTCAAAGGCCAAAAGGTTAAGTTGGGTCTCCTGTGTTGAGCCCAGCCTTTCTAGGGGTGTTATCTGTTACGAGTCTAGTTTGCAGGATTCAGACAAAAGCTGGCCACTGTTGCTAGCCAGGCCTCAGATGCAATATAAAATGGTAATGGAGATGAAACTGAGGTAGAAAAGCATATTTTCCGTAAGAAGCCAAGTCTTAAAAAGGAGACCAAAGATTTGATTCATATTTCACAGACTTGCAATATATATTTAATGGGAGATCAGAAATCTTCCTTGCTTAAAAACCATGTTAGTTCCTTTTCATAAACAAAGATGTAAATAAAGCAAGTGTTCAAAGGCCAAAAGGTCATTGTTAAAAGTAAACAACAGAACACCAAGTTTGAGCTCCTTGCATCATCCAACATAGTCCTACTGGCTGGCTGTTTTACATATGGTAATTTATATGTTTCAATGCCCCTCTCTTAATTCATCCCAGCCTTAGAGGGAAGGGACATAGGTATAACTATGGCACTCTTGTTGATGTATGGCAGAGACCAACAATATTGTAAAGCAATTATCCTCCACTTAAAAATTTTTAAAAAGGTAAACAACAAAAAGAAAACATCAAGGTACCCTGCCTTATTCTGAATTTTACACAGAAGAAAACCACTTATCCACTGAGTATTAACAGGTTAAAAGTGAATCATGCAATAATAAGCCATAATGGCATTTGCAGAAACCAAAAATGTGCAAATTCACTCTTATGATTTATCAAAAGACTCTTTGCAAGTGGTAAATCGTTAACTGTGGTGTTGCTGTTGGTAACCGCAAATCTTAGGGGATGGTTCAGAGTTAGTATTGCTTCCTACTTTCTGTGTGTCATCATGGTGGGGTGAGGCTGTGCCATTCTGTCATATATCTCAAATTTCCATATGTGTGGACACATTTCTGGATCTTTCTTTGCATTCTTTTCATGGGTTCATTTATTTCTGCACTTATAACTGATTTTTGAATTGTGTAAGTTTTATAATGTGTATAAGTTGTTCAGTCATGTCCAACTCTGCAACTCCATGGACTGCAGCCCACCAGGCTCCTCTGTCCATGGTATTCTCCAGGCAAGAATACTGGAATGGGTTGCCATTCCCTTCTCCTGGGGGTCTTCCCAAGCCAGGGATCAAACCCAGCCCTCCTGCATTGCAGGCAGATTCTTTACTGTCTGAGCCACCAGGGAAAAATCTTGGTATCTGGTAGGGTGTTCCATTTTATTTTCTTCACCTAGAGTGCTTTGGGCATTCTTGGTTTTTTGCTATTTCACTTAGGTTTTAGAATCAACTGTATATTTTTCAAACAGTAGTTGGGAATATGGTTGTGATTACTTTGAATCTATGTATCAGTTTGGATAGAATTAATATCTTTATGATATTAAATAATCCAAGTTATGAACATGTTGAATTTTCCTTATCTAGTTGGGGTAGTTTTTGTGTCCCTTAGAAAAATTTTATCATTTTCTCCATATAAATCTAAGAAAAAAATGTTTTTAATATAAATTTATTTATTTTAATTGGAGGTTAATTACTTTACAATATTGTATTGGTTTTGCCATACATCAACATGAATCCACCACGTGTTCCCCATCCTGAACCTCCTTCCTTCCTCCCTCCCCATACCATCCCTCTGGGCCATCCCAGTGCACCAGCCCCAAGCATCCTGTATCATGCATCGAACCTGGACTGGCGATTCATTTCATATATGATATTATACATGTTTCAATGCCATTCTCCCAAATCATCCCACCCTCTTCCTCTCCCACAGAGTCTGAAAGCCTGTTCTATATGTCTGTGTCTCTTTTGCTGTCTCGCATACAGGGTTACCATATTTCTAAATTCCATATATATGCATTAGTATACTGTATTGGTGTTTTTCTTTCTGGCTTACTTCACTCTGTATAATAGGCTCCAGTTTCATCCACCTCATTAGAACTGATTCAAATGAATTCTTTTTAATGGCTGAATAATACTCCATTGTGTATATGTACCACAGCTTTCTTATCCATTCATCTGCTGATGGACATCTAGGTTGCTTCCGTGTCCTGGCTATTATAAACTGTGCTGCAATGAACATTGGGGGTGCGTGTCTCTTTCAATTCTGGTTCCTCGGTGTGTATGCCCAGCAGTGGGATTGCTGGGTCATAACGCAGTTCTATTTCAAGTTTTTTAAGGAATCTCCACACTGTTCTCCATAGTGGCTGTACTAGTTTGCATTTCTACCAACAGTGTAAGAGGGTTCCACTTTCTCCACACACTCTTCTGCATTTATTGTTTATAGACTTTTGGATCGCAGCCGTTCTGACTGGCGTGAAATGGTACCTCATTGTGGTTTTGATTTGCATTTCTCTGATAATGAGTGATGTTGAGCATCTTTTCATGTGTTTGTTAGCCATCTGTATGTCTTCTTTGGAGAAATGTCTATTTAGTTCTTTAGCCCATTTTTTTGATTGGGTTGTTTATTTTTCTGGAATTAGGCTGCAGGAGTTGCTTGTATATTTTTGAGATTAGTTGTTTGTCAGTTGCTTCACTTGCTATTATTTTCTCCCATTGTGAAAGCTGTCTTTTCACCTTGCTTATAGTTTCCTTTGTTGTGCAGAAGCTTTTAAACCTAATTAAACATTAGGTCCCATGTGTTTATTTTTGCTTTTATTTCCAGTATTCTGGGAGATGGATCATAGAGGATCCTACTGTGATGTATGTTGGAGAGTGTTTTGCTTATGTTCTCCTCTAGGAGTTTTATAGGTTCTGGTCTTACATTTAGATCTTTAATCCATTTTGAGTTTATTTTTGTGTATGGGGTTAGAAAGTGTTCTAGTTTCATTCTTTTACAAGTGGTTGACCAGTTTTTCCAGCACCACTTGTTAAAGAGATCGTCTTTAACCCATTGTATATTCTTGCCTCCTTTGTCAAAGATAAGGTGTCCATAGCTGCATGGATTTATCTCTGGGCTTTCTATTTTGTTCCATTGATCTATATTTCTGTCTTTGTGCCAGTACCATACTGTCTTGATGACTGTGGCTTTGTAGTAGAGCCTGAAGTCAGGCAGGTTGATTCCTCCAACTCCATTCTTCTTTCTCAAGATTGCTTTGGCTATTAGAGGTTTTTTGTATTTCTATACAAATTGTGAAATTATNATTGATCTATATTTCTGTCTTTGTGCCAGTACCATACTGTCTTGATGACTGTGGCTTTGTAGTAGAGCCTGAAGTCAGGCAGGTTGATTCCTCCAACTCCATTCTTCTTTCTCAAGATTGCTTTGGCTATTAGAGGTTTTTTGTATTTCTATACAAATTGTGAAATTATTTGTTATAGCTCTGTGAAAAATACTGTTGGTAGCAGCAGTAGCAGCTTGATAGGGATTGCATTTTTTGAATCTATGGATTGCTTCAGGTAGTATACTCATTTTCACTATATTGATTCTTCCAATCCATGAACATGGTATATTTCTCCATCTATTAGTGTCTTCTTTGATTTCTTTCACCAGTGTTTTGTAGTTTTCTATATATAGGTCTTTAGTTTCTTTAGGTAGATATATTCCTAAGTATTTTATTCTTTTCATTGCAATGGTGAATGGGATTGTTTCCTTAATTTCTCTTTCTATTTTCTCATTATTAGTGTATAGGAATGCAAGGGATTTCTGTGTGTTGATTTTATATCCTGCAACTTTACTATATTCATTGATTAGCTCTAGTAATTTTCT